>JANHZU010004980.1:102907-127560 GCA_032468055.1 Acrochordus granulatus | reverse complement strand
AACCTCTGGCAGAGCTCTCATTTTCATTAGAGCACACAAGCCCCCCAACCACAGCAAGGTGGTGCCTCACTGGGGGGTCATTTGTGTTAGATACACCTTAGTGATTAGAATTTATCAGAATTGAGGCAAGGTTTGAGGCCAAAATATGGAGTTTAAAAAAGACATTCTGAGTGTTCTGAAGCTTTTGTCACATGCTCAGGATAAATGTCCCATGTTTGCTGCTCAAGACTAGATTGTTTTTAAGAGCCCTATGTTACGTATTTACTTATTTTCTAACTCATGAGTGGCATGTTTAAAAATGGTTCTAACATCAGCAAGTGTGATATGATGATATTCTACAAACAGTAAATAATTATACTATTTGCAAATAGTAATGCAAAAAGAAAAATCCTGATCTGCTAGAGGATACCGTAGATTTGTCAGGGATGCAATTCCAGCTTTCATTGGCTTGTTTCAAAATAAATCCAATCCCTGGGCTTTTAATGTGCATCATTCAGAAAGAGCCAGTTTGGTGTGGTTAAGGTGCTGGCTTAGAAACCAGGAGACTGAAGGTTCTAATCCTGCTTTAGACATGAAAGTTGGCTTGGTGACCTTGGGCTAATCACTCTAAGAGGAAGGAGCATTAGGTATGTTCACCATCTTGAGTCAACTTATAAAGTAATAGACACTATTTTAAAAAAATCTAAGAGATAATGTGAGTCCTTATTCCTTTGGAACCTCATATGCTTGTAGCCTTCCAGGTTTGTTCCATTGGAATGCAGCCAGTTTAAAACCTTCTGGCAGAATGTCACGAGTGGAGCTTTGAACTGAACTCAAAGCAGTTCCCCTCTCCCTGCATTGTGTATTCCCATAAGGCAAACACAGAGCACCAACTGTTCTATTGTTTTATTTTCAACTGAACAATTCACCTTTCTTAGTTACACCTATACAGGGAAACTGGAGTACTTCATAAATAAAGAATACTTTTCTTTGTAAAAGAATTTTGGGATTTGTCCCCCATCCCAATTTAATTCCTATATCAACTGACCACTCTGGGTATCTGGTGAATTGAGCTACACCTCATGAAACTTCTGCCTTATAATTACATTTGTTAGGCAGAAAAACGTGCTATCAGGTTCTTTCTGATTCCCTGCTATTAAAGTTAGATTTAAGTTTGAGGTGACTGAGTAGAAAGGAGACCATGAGCATGGATTTACCTTTTCCGTTGTAATGTTCTTATTTAAAGCAGTTCAGCAAGCAGGAACAGTCTTCTAACTTCCAGACCATTTTGCTTCCCAATTTTATGAGAGGAATCTCTGCAGGCCTTATGTCAACATTGATTGATATCTCCTCTATCTAAGAACTCTAAAAATATGTTTGGTTTAGCTTTTTAAAAGCATGAAATGAGTACCATGCTGAGCTTCAGTTATAATGAATTCCAGGTGCTTTCAGCTGAGGTTATTGGCTTGAAAATATCCTTAGCTGTGCTATTGCTCTGATTTACTCCATCTGGCAGGACCAAACACTTTGGCAAGTCAGTTTTTTATTTCTGCCCATTCCATTAAACAAGGGAAGGGAAGAGGGCTTTTCCTTTCTTCTTTTCTTTGTTGTTTTCCAATGACTGAAGCCACTGTTCTCAGGCTTTGGAAGAATTCCTTCAGCAGCCCTAAAAAATGCCTGCCTTCCCACTTATCCCAGGATCTTTGGTATTTATTTATTTATTACACATATTTCTATGCCGCCAATTTCCAAAGACTCTTGGCGGCTTACATAGGTTAGATATCTATACAATTGTGTAACCTAACCCCACTCCCCTGCTGGCCGGGCGATGTTGCATAGTAAGGGTTCCTTTATCTGTGGTTATCAGGTTGTCTAAATCCTGTTGGGAAGCTAAGGACAGGTGGGTCAGAGAAAGTGAAAAAGCATTACAGTGGACATCAGAATTCCTTCTATTCTTCCAATTGGTGGAGTTGCTGTTTTGTCCTCCTACGCTTCACATTTAATCTTGATGTATTAAATTGCTTAGGAGGCATGGTGGCACAAGTGGTTAAGAGCTTGGCTTGCCATCTGGAAGGTCAGCGGCCCGAGTTCAAGACTCAGCATTGCCATGCAGCAGGGCGAGCTCCTGTTGTTCCACCTCAGCTAGCGGTTCGAAAACATGCAAATGTGAGTAGATAAATAGGTATCACATGTCCGTGAACCTTTGGCATCTCGTCATGCCAGCCACATGACCATGGAAGCGTTCTCAGAAGAACACTGGCTCTTCAGCTTGGAAACAGTCACAACTGGCAAAGTAACCTTTACCTTTATTGTTTCACATGGCTTCTGCCACTAGCAGGAGAAAGGGATCAGCCATGATGGCTTTCATCCCTTTAATTTTTTGCAAGCAGCATTTAACAAGGCCCTGCTATCTAATGAACATGCAAGTTAAGTCTCAATGCTCTCACTTTGTAGGGGCACCATTCTCTGTACACTTGCAGATCAAGAAATTCCTGTATAGAACTACTCTCCTAAAGGATACTGTTCACACCACCTTATGCAGGACATAAAAAGTGTTGTTACACTTCTTTGCTCAATGAAAGTTTTTTTTCATTGAAGTTGTTTTTTTTATTTGGAAAATTATCTTCCTGGTAGCCAGCCAGATCCAGAGCAGGTGGTCTTATCAGTTAGGGAGGATCTTGACATATTGTTTCCAGCCTCTTTTCTGACCATGCTCATGCACAAGGTAAACTCTTTCATAGAATTCAAGATCTATGCTGACTGTCATTCTGCTTGTCCACCCCTTCTCAGAAGTATTGGTAAACCAGATATCTTAACCAAAACTTAGCACTAGTCAAATTACCTTTATCTCTTTCCAGTGATCTTCTATTGGCTTTACTGTAGATGTGAACCTGCATAGTTCTCAGCTGCAAAATCACATGTTGTCATCCTATTATGGCCCATTTCACAAGGAGTATGGCCATCTTGAATGCCTTTTTTCACCAGTAACAGTCCTCAGTCTTGTCTTTTACAAGACTTTACAAACTTAATTTAGTTGATGCAACCTTGAGCAGAAAAGATTTGTCACACAGTAATACTTCTTCAGTAGACATTCAGTAAGTTTCCACTCAGCTGATACTGCTGTAAAGAGATCTAGCTAAGAATACCCTCTATTACAAAATGAGAGTTTATTGGATTAATTCCTTAAAAAAAGATGTTATTCTAAGATTCTTCTAAATCAAAGATTTGTAGGTTTAAGATGTAGTAAATTCAAAACAGTTTGAGCTGAACCCCATTGTTTTAATTTGAAATATTTTGGTTATCAAAGTGTTTCAGGCTTGAAATCTGCAAATCAAAATTCATTAAACCCTTAGTGCAGCTAAGTATTTCAGTCAATAGCTAAAATATGCTGTACTTGTATGGTGTCCAAAGCATTTCTTCCAAATTATTTTTGAACTATGCTGGTCCTAGTTGGTTGTGGTGCTTTCAGAAAATGGTAATAATATTCCTATGAACTAGATGGAGACTTCATTTCTGGACTAATAAAGGTAAATCCAATATTTTACCACTCCATGATAAAATTTTGTATGCTATAGAAAAATAATTTTGCTTTATGGAAATTGTCCATTCTGCAGATGGACAAATTCTATATCAAATGCAAGTTTTTTCTTTATGAGTGCACCACTGATAAGCAAACATTTTATTTATTAGATTTAGGAATTTTTGGCTGCCATCATGACTTTTTCTTTCATTATCAATGAAATGGTATTTCCAACTGTTGTTTTGTCATAGGAATGAATCAAATGTACGAAGGATGCATACAGCTGTCAAGCTCAATGGAGTTGTGCTAAACAAGTCACAACATGCCCAGCTGGTATTACTGAACATGCCTGGACCTCCTAAGAACAGACATGGGGATGAAAACTGTATCCTTCTTAAAAAAAAATTTAGACAAACTCTAAAAATCTTTGGCATAGACAATTTACAAACAAAAATCAAAAGTCTTCACTGTAACAGATTAATATAAACATTCTTCTGGTAACTTGCAAAATGTTGTGATATTATAATCTGATGAAAAATATGAGAATGGCATTGTAAGTAACAGGTGAACATTTGAGCAGGGAAAATAAGCTGTTTAATGACAACTTACTACTATCAGTTATAATCATCTTCTGAACCTTTCCTTGTTTACCATACTTCAGAATACAGATATACTTTCATTTGTTAAGGATAAAGGTGGCATGAATTTCTTCTCACGCTTGTTTATATGAATATAGGGAAGAAAATAACATACATCATCAGTAGTAAGTTCCTCTTTTATTTTGCATTATGTGAACATCTTTAAAAGCAGTGGCAGTTTGATAATTATGGCTAAATATTGAGATTTTTACTCTATAAATTCCAAAGAATAGGAATATATATTTTCCCTCTTTTCTTAAGACAAGTGCAACATAGCTTCTGATTCCTTAATCATAGTTAAGCTATATATACAAGTGTTATTTATTTCCATTGTCAGCATTAACTTGAATACATTGTACCTGTATTGATGTAATCATATAATATTCCATGATTTGCAAACCAGTGCCTTTGTTTTTAAAGGAGTTAAAAGAAAATCCTGATTAGTATCATTGCACAATATAATATCAGATATCAGATTTCAAAATTAAGTTAGGAATCAGGTGACATGATAGCTAGATATAAGAAGAATGAGAATTGGAGCTGATTGTAACCTGTTAGGCAGGAGGACTTGAGCAATATTTTGTTTGTCCTGGATCTTTTTAATAGTCTTTTTAATTGCATAAAATGCTTTTAAATTTGAATTCATCTCCATATCCATCCAGTGAAAGTAAGTAATCTACCCTCTTTACATGAAACTCAGATTCATGACTGGATATAGATTTGAAAGTATTGTCTGCCTCTTGCTAACATATCTACTGTGGTGCACATTATGCATTTTTATGTGAAAGGATATCATAAAGTGGTAATATGATTGTCATATAGACTACATGCTTTTCTTACAACCTTGACTTCATTAATACTCAGACATGGAGTTTTTGGAAGTTTTGACAGAAGGCTTAAACAGAGTGCTTTTGGTGCGAGGAGGAGGACGTGAAGTGATCACAATTTACTCCTAATAGCTTTATATTAGTAAATGTTGGGAGTGAACAATTTTGGGCTAGATTCAATGTTTCTAATGTGCAGAATATAATATTTACAGTTGAATACTGTTCCCTCTCCTGCTTATTACATAGATATTTGAAATTTTGTCTTCA
The DNA here is from genome assembly GCA_032468055.1 of Acrochordus granulatus. Classification (NCBI taxonomy): domain Eukaryota; kingdom Metazoa; phylum Chordata; class Lepidosauria; order Squamata; family Acrochordidae; genus Acrochordus; species Acrochordus granulatus. The sequence goes on along the minus strand of JANHZU010004980.1, from coordinate 122,329 downwards.
CTGAAGAAATTGGGATGTATATATTTGTATATTGTTAATATAGAAGACTGGGAGACTATTTTTAGCCTTCAGATGAAGATAGGGGCATTGAATTTGCTTATAGATCCTATGTGCAGAAAGCTATTTTGGATAGAGGAATACATTTTAGTATTTTTTAAAAAATAATGATGGGTTAGAAAAAATAAAAAACGGAGAGGAAATCCAGGAATTGTTTTATAAACACCTACAATCGTTATTTGACTACTGAGCTTGTTGAGTCCCAACCATTTTCCCCATATCACTTCTCCTTGGTTCTTGTCCTCATATCTGTTTATCAATCTATGAAATGTTTAGCATTGTATTTTATGAAAAACTTAATAAAAATAATTTAACACTACCAACTATTTAACTATTTAAAAATGGCACCACTGAGTTTTATTTATTTATCCTTAAGTTGTTTCACTGAGAAACAACTGCCTTGAAAAGCAGTTTGTCAATAATAGGTGGAACAAATCAAGATTACATTCTATAATATATATTCACGTTGAATAATCTCATGTGTTAGAAAAGAACAGTAAAAATCTAGTAAAATAACATTTGAAGCTCCAGCAACCAGGTTTAGTTGCAGTAACTGCATCAACCCTTACATATATCAATTTAATTTTCAATGACTCTAAATAAGCTGGCAAAACAGAACAAAAGGCTACTCTGGCCAATACACAATAGCACACTTCACTAGACTGTGGAATAGAAAGTATTCTGAAACCTACCTAGATGATCTACTTAAACAGCCAAAAGGAAACAGAAAGAGACCCAGTCTTGTTAGGCCTACATTATCTCTCCTGTACCCTTATTGGACAAACTACTTAACCAGGCATTCGATGACCCAGTCCCAAGATGACTGGCCAGCAACTATCATACAAACTATCATAGCAAACAGCATACCAGCAATGGGCAAGATGAAAATGTACATGTTGGTGCATTTTTCCAATCTGTGACTAGAGACTTGAAGAATGTGACTGCTGCCAGTTAGAACCTTCTCCCATAAGTAGGTTCCAACATTTCAAGCCACATCCTAGAAATATTTTTTTTATTCTTAAAGAGATTTTTCATCCAACTACAATTTTTCCTTTATCTTTTCAAGGACTAAGACACAAATGATTCCTCACCTTCACTTGGTATCACTGTGATAGTAAACTTTGATTTGGTGAACTTTTTCCTACCAAAGTTCCACTGTAGTATTACTGTTTTTTAAAATATGAAATGGAGACATACACAAATACATTGACTGCTTGTTAGTGAATTATTAGATGGAAATATCTGTAAATTACAGCAGCATTTCCATAAATATAATGGTTCCTATGTTTTTATCACAAGAGCTAATGAAAATCTTAGCAATAAATTCATCCACTATAATTTGTTCATTGTTTCCTTAGTTTATTTTGTAACTTAAATTTGATAGTTGCTGGCCAGTCATTAGGGATAGTCTAATTACTCATTGATTGCCCATAATGTATTTCATGGTTATAGTTACACAGGTTCCATATAACTCCACAAACCTTTAGAAAACTGTTCTTTCAGTGACCTTAATAGGCTGCTTTGAAGTACAGTATATCATTTCAGAATCATGGGGTTTGGCAAGTCACTTTGAAAAGTCAAAGGAATTTCAAAGTTATCTGGAATAATTGTTTGCCTGATGTAATGGAAAAATATTCAGAGGCATATGCTAATAGAGCAGAGTTTTGAAAGAAGAAAGTCCCAGATTTAATCGCCATGATCTCCAAGTCGAGATGGAAAAATGTAACTTCCACACTCCAATATTCCTCACTAAAAAGGAAATATGCTCCTGTTCAGTTTTGCAGTAGAAGGCATTTGATTGGATGTGGTTAGACTCATTAAACCATACACTATTTTTTTCTTCTAGATATTTGTTGTCCAGGTCTTCTCCATCCTTAGTAACATGGTAGGTTTTTTTCCCTATTAAAAAATATTAAAACATTAAAAAATGTTTATTTGAAAGGAGTCAAAGAGGAGAACCATGAACTGCTCATTTGATCCCACTTCTTCCTCATTCTCGTATCTCATGGTATGTTATGCTTGTTCTGTTGGCAGTGATCGGATCTTATCTGTTCTTCTATCATTTGCTACATAGAACCTTGTCTCTGTGCAATTGACTTCTATCGCTACTTGAAGGTTCTTGAAGATAAGCTGTAATATCAATGGAAATATGCTGAAAGGGAAAATTAATCATACCTTTGCAGAGATGTTTTGCTTGGTCAACCAATCCTTCTTTTGAGGAGCTTTTAGGAATAATTCCTAAGGATATGATTGATATGAGTTGGTTCCCAAAGCTGATGGCATTCACTTAACAACTTCTCAATAGTATGCTGTATTACAAAAATAGAAAAATACTCAAATGTATGTGTTAGCTTTTATTCCTCTGGCAATTAGCTGTGAGAAGGAAAAAAAATCTATTGTTAGTGGCTTATCATAAATCCCCTTATTTAGAGCAGATATGGGTGGCTGGTGGGAGAATCAGATGTGCCTAGATCAATAAACACTACAACTGGTGAACCATTATTGTTTTCATTCCCTGAGTTTTTTCCTTAGGGACACAGTGGGAGATTTTTCAAGCAGGGTTTAACTCCTGACACCCTTTCTCTGAAGTATATCCTTACAACTGTGTATTTCAGTGATAAGCAAAAATTGCAGGAGCTCAGACTGAGTTGTACTTGTAGAATAAATATTTTATCTTCAAAGTATTTTCTGCGATTAAAAGGTGAATGCCGATAAATGAATAGCAGAAAATGTAATTTCTGTTTCAACTGTGCTAGCATGCCTTTGGGTTTAAGGTAATTTTAGGAATACCTGATTTTGATGTCTTGGTCTTAGATAATAGCTCCCCCATTACACTGGAATTTGCAATCCTATCTCTAACATGTTTAACTCCCTCATCTTCTCATGCCATGCAAATATTCTCAGTTAAATTGTTAGTCTTTGGTTTATTTTTCTTTATTAAAAACATTACTTTTCAGATTTAAAATAAAATAAAGCTTTCATATTGTCTTTTTTCAGAGTACCAGAGGCTTCATTTTCTTTTTTGTCTTTTCCACATTTGTGATACACCCTTCTTTTTGTTCAGTTTTACTTGGCAATTAAATTATTTATACTTTTGTCAGAAGAGACTAACTTTCTAAGGGTTTTTGTTCAGATGGGTATGGTCGAGCAATGGTTTTTTGAGTAGGGGGCACATCAGGACCTCCTTAAAGGGCCCTTGCAGTGTCCCTTCCTGCAGTGAAAAACTGTTCATTGCTGACCCCCATCTGGAAGTCACCATCCTGGAAGTTTTCAGCAACCTTGTAAGGACCAATTTGCATGATAAATGCAGCAATGAAATAAACTGGTCTAATCACTGAAAGCATATACATTTTAAAGTTGATTCATATAAAAAAGAGTCTGACACATACACCATCAGCTCACCATCATTAGCTTGTACCAAACATTTGCATATCTAGCAAAGGCAATCTCAGAAGCTGAGGACAATTTTTAAATTGCAAGTTGATGTGAAGCTATGTGAAACATGTTTCTGTGCCTCAAAGGATCTGAAAAATAAGAAAATTCAAATCCCAATTGCCTTATGTTGTGCCTATAATCAGTGGTAGAGTCTTTAGAACTGGATCTATTGCTTAATCTGAAAAAATAATTCCACTCATGCTATATAATTTTAAAAAGAAAATTAAAATATTCAAAAGTGGCTACACTAGACTTACCTTATTTAATTTGAATTTAGTAGCACCCAGCTGCAATGGATTTAGACTAGCCTTACATTTTTAAAAAATATTTAACAATATTTGCAGAATTTGTATGTTCTGCCTTCCTTTACTTCACTGGTAATCTAAAAATTTGCAAAGTAATTCCAATGGTTAAACTGAGCATCTATTGGGGAGAGGGAGATGCTATAATGGATGCTAAGTATGAAATTCCTGCAGCATTTCAAGGAGCAGCAGAAATCGATATACTATATTCTTGAGAGGCCACATAGGGTTTGCCTGAATGGTGAAGTCTTAAAACCTGCTCTCTTATTTAAAAGTAAAAAACGAGAGAGAAAAATACCACGTTTTTAAGTCACTCCCAACCCTTCTTAATTTGTGATATTCTTCTGTTGCTAGCCCTCCCCTCCTTGCTTCAATTAAAGAGGATGAGAGGGAACAGCCCATACGAATGTGCAGGAGGGTCAGAATGAGGATAATCCTATTGCATCCTTTCCTGTCTGGAAGAACAGTATTTGGAAATGATGTCCTAATTTTAGGGAGATCAGGGAAACTAGATTTTGGAAATGCACTCTTGTAACATTACTGGTCTTGAAAATATTTATGTATGGACCTACAACTTCCATTAGAACATCCTAAAGTACACCTGTTCAAGTAGGACAATATTAAAAAAATACTACAGAACACAGAGGTAGTGGATTGTTGAAGAAAATCCATACACATATCCTGATATTTAGAATTAGAAAATTATCATGGTGATCCAATTTTCTTCAATTTTGGCATGAAGGATGAAAATATCTTCTTCTGTAGCTTGGAACACGTACAAAAGGAATTATTTCTATCCTTTTGTATTTTATAGTTCATTCTGTTCACTGTGAGGCAAAGATAACAATACATCATACAAAGGAAAGACCAAAATAAACTGGGTCATCTTTGATCCTTGATAAAATCTAAACTATCCACAAAGTCAACGATCAGCAGCTTGTAAAATAATTATCAACACATTCTGTCTATCATAGTAATAACTTTTTATTTAGTACCATTTTTATCTTTACAGTGTGTAGAAACATACAGTACATGTGAAACTGCTTTCTCCCTTATACAGTCTGTCTCTTCTGCCTTCTACTGCAGTTAAGTCACCCATCTCAATCTGGAAACACTAATCCACTTTGAAATGTTGAACCACTGAATGCAAAGTGTAGCATTACTTCTTTACAACTACTATTTCTTGGCTCCAGAAGTTAAGTACTATTACTAAGCAATTGAGAATCTGAAAAATACCAGAACTTTAAGCCAAAAATATGGTGGTCATGGAAAACAGCCTCCTTAACAATCTGGCAATGGGGTGGGGGGGCAGGAGAGAAGAAGCAGAAGCAGCATATATTTCTATTCCATATGATTGCAAAAATAAACTTTTTTCTCATGTTTATACTGAGGTAGGCGAGTTTCAGAATTCTGATAATTAAAAAATATGAGCATCTGGCAAATCTCAGCATCGCTACAACCTGCAGAACAGAGCAGGCAAATTTCAGAAAAAAAGTATGCTTAATATGTAGTCATGGAGCCACTGCATCTCTTGACACAAATGTATATACTTAGATTATCCCAAGTCATCAGTGTTGACACTATAAAATGGAAGCAGGTTAAGAAACTGCGTTTATAATATGTTATTCTGGAGCAAAGTCTTTGAGAGTTGATAGAAAACAGTACCTAATTTAAAGGTAGTTAATGAGCACCTTTCAGAGATACCAGTAAAAGCAACAATTCTGATTTTCTTTATATTGCAACAAACATTCTGAAGTTGAGGCAAATTCTCTCATTAATACTTTAGGATGCAGCTAAAAGCACATATTTACAAACAGGCCCTTTAGAGATTCATTTTTATTTCATGTAATCTTTCATTTAAAGAATCTTACCACAGTATTGTCTGACTACACTGTTAAGTAAGCCATTCTAAGCTTCTGAAACAGAAAAGAAGATATATCTGATGAATAACCAACTATAAACACTTAAACCATGGATGGTTTGGGACATCATGACTCCACCTTGTTCTCCTACCAGGGAGAAGTTTGTCTTCCAAAATGAAAGGAAGCCATTTCATTCACAGAAGGGCTAGTCGACCGGTTACTCACTATTTATGAGCAGAATTCTAATAATTTATTTCAGATGGAACAAGAACGGATTCCCTGAAACCCATGAAACTTTCCCACATTCCTAAATGTAGTTCCTTCTGAATTTTGTCTTGCAAAGAAATATCTATTTCTCTGCAGTTTTCCATAATCAACTTTTTTCAAAAAACCTATTCAGATAAAAGGGTTAGGGGGAAACAGTTAATGGTTACCTGTTGATGGATTTGTTCCTACCCACAACCCACTCGCTTCATGGAACAGTCAGATATCTCTAATTAGTTATATAATGAGATTTACCTTTTACAGTTGTCATTGTATATGAAAATAAAAACAAAAAACACTGCTGAAGAAATTGTCATTGAACTGTGTAGGTGGTGGGATGGGGTAGATAACTACCACTTTTTGATGTTGAAATGCAGTACCTGTTAGGGCAAATGGCAATTTGCATATGCATCAAAATGAATATTATTAATGGAGAGAAATCAGATTATAAAGATATGCCCATTGCATGTAAAATAAAATAGTGTGTGTGTGTGTGTATTTTTTTTTTCCTGTAATTTAATCCACACCCACATCTCTTTACATAAAGATTCCAAATCTCCCTTGGGATTTTATTACAGATTGTCCAGAGGAAATTATCAATCATCAGGCAAACTGTGTAGGATAACAAGTCTGTCATTACTGACTTTCCTGTAAAATATTAGAAAATGTTGAACGAGTCCTACATCAACTTTCTCCAACGAGACATTACAGTACCACTACTGTAATCCATAGTAGGAATGAGGATAATGGGAATTTTAAAAAAATACATTTGAATAACACAAGAAAAGAATGTCCTAACACATGCTGCTTGTTTTAGTGGGTTGGTAGATAAATCCAACTGACCAATTTGGCATGTCCAAATAGAACCCAAACCTTTGCTTGGGCCCCAAACTTTCTGCAACATGCAATATTTCAAGGTTTCTTTAGGCAGTATGAAAGCCACCGAATTGCACCTTCAACATGAAAGGAATTGCTCTTTCCTTGCCATAGTGACACCGCCATTTAAGCTGACTGCTTTAGATCCAATAGAAGGGCATCATCTGTTGTCTCTGGTTTGAGCAGGTTCTTCTCAGGAGGAATCATTATTTTCTCATCTGCCTGAGAAAGGTTTTTTGATCCATCCTCTTTGTCCTTCTTCACTTTCATTATCACTTCAGTGTAGGAAATTTCCTCAGTGGCTGGTTCAGCATCCCTATTTTCTATTGCTGTATCAGTGCCAGACTCTTGGATTCCTTGCTGGCCTTTAGCCCCTGGTTGCTCTTTAGTTTTCTTATACTTTTTCAAATTCTCCTTAATCGGTGCTACATTGGTGATATTTTTCTTGAACCGTATCCCAGTTTGTCTCAATCTCTCTCCTGACTGCCTTATTCGTTCCCTTCTCTCAGGTGTTACTATTCGAGTACGAAGCCTGTCCACCTTATTGCCTAAATTTTGCCTTGTTTTCTGAAAGTTCTCTCTTGAAAATGCTTTTTTGATGTTGTTGATGCGCCTCATGCCCAATTTCTTAAAACGGGCTGTTTGGCTTTCTTCTGTGTAATATTCTTCATCAGAAGAGAGATCATCAGGTGGGCAGGAGGCATCTCCCATGCTTTCCCCTTGTGTCCGGTCCTTGACCACTGTCAGGGAAGATGGGCACTGAATGTCTTCCTACAAGTAAGAACACAATGTTATTTTTCTATTACACTTCTCAAAAACGGCTCAAAATAATTTAGAAAAGTTCTAGATACTTGCTCCCTTAATATTCCTATTTTATGTTATAAATATTTCATAATCTTCATAAAGATTCAATAGCATAAGGAAGGGCCTGACATTGTTGCTCTGGCTCTTCATGGCATCTTTTATTTTTCCAAATAACATTCTAATTGTTCATATATTCTTGGGATTAGTGCACACCATACCTTTAATAAGAAATTAACCACAGTAACATATTTTTCTTACACCTTATTGCTCCTTTCTCTTCAACAGTATTAATTACTGTTCGATAACAACCAAGACTTGAAATCAGTTTTAAATCCTGGTCAAGAAGAAATCCTAATTAGTCCTTGTAACATTTAATTGCAGTAATGAGTATCAGTCACACATACACAAAAACCCTAGGGGGAGGTAAGCTTTCAATAGCCCATTCATGATTGATTTAAAAGAGTTAGTTAATCAATTGCTATTTTGTCTGTTGCAGTCTTGGTTGTTTTCAGTATAGCTACCATGAAAAACTATAAAGTTGGATTTTATCAAGGATAAAATCATATGCAGATTAAATATAGGCATGTAATCAAGATCAAAACCAAAGAAGTACCTAATGGGGATTGTGTCCATGAAGAAAGTTACAACAGAATCGTTCTCTGCTTGAAAGACTGTAAGTGACGTTCTAGCAGTGACCTTTCCCAACTAACAATGTATTACAGTTCCAAATCTGGAATAGAAACTTGCAAATGTGGCAGCTGAAAGACCTGGAGGAATCTGTTTTAATGTGTTTATAAAATGTACATATTGCTTCAATTATTAAAAAAAGATTCTAAACAATGTATACAAGGAACAATTATATCACTAGTGCAGCATAAACAAGTAAAAATTACAGATATAAAAATTAACATTTCTTGGCAACAACCTTCTAGATATCATACTAACAATAATCAGCCTCTCAAGGTCTTCCAAAATAGGGCTATACCTGGAAACATAAGTTGGAAAGGATCTAGGAGGTCTTCTAATCCAACTCTGCTGCCCAGTGCAGAGATTGTCATATCATCCCGATAAAACAGCTGTCCATTCTTTTCTTGAAATCTTCCACTGATCTACAACTTTAGGAAGCAGGCTATTTATTCCTTAATGGGTCTCACAGTCAAAAAATTCTTCCTTATTTCAAATGTGTATCTTTCGCTAAAGTTTCCACCCACTTATTTTTGTCTTACGTTCAGGTGTTATGAAAATGTCTCTTCCCTGTGACATCCCTTCATGTATTGGAAGACTGCTATCATATTTCCTTTTAGCCGTCTCCTCTTTAGCTAAACACACCAAATTTCTTTAACCACCAAGCCCCTTGCTGTTCTCATTGATTCTTGCACTCTTTCCAGTTGCTCTGCATTGTTTTTGTATTGTGGCAACCAGAACTGGACATAGTATTGCAGATATATTTGATCAGAGTAACATAGAATTGCACTATCACTTCCTATGATCCTGACATTATACTTTGACTGATGACACCCAAGACTCCATAGCTTTTTCAGCATAAATTCATAAATTCCCAAATTCCTGGTTATTAAGTGGTAAACAAGTAAGCTGGAATTCATTTGAGACACTCAGTTCTATTGTTAGCCCTCCCCTCCTTGCTTCAGTTAAAGAGATGAGAGATGAGAGGGAACAGCCCATATGAATGTGCAAGAGAGTCAGAATGAGGATAATCCTATTGCATCCAAGTTTTGTTGTTATATTGAATTTCAATAAAGCTAATTTTAGCCTTTTGTGGACTAGATTTTTTTCAGACTGGATTACTAGTGGGACTAATAGAACCAACAGCCTCACCATCATCCTTGGGATGCAGTTGATCCTCTCTCTCCCCATCTAGACTCTGCCATCCTCCAGGCAGCAATTTAGAACTTCCACTGCATTCTCGTAACTTCAACATATTGATACCTCACCTCCTCTCAGTGGCATCATTAATAGGACAGGGGAAAATACTGCATCATCTTCTACTGGAGTGCTCTAAGATCCAGCCTCGCCTCATCACCTGGTTACAACCACTCACTAAAGGGACAGAAACACCACAGTATGACATCCCAAGCAACTCAGAAAGATACTGTGGGCAACAGAGTCAAAAGTCTTTGAGAGATATAGTTGAACAAGGATTGTCATGGTCCTCCTACCCAAGCCCTGCCACAGGTCCTACATGAAGGTGGCCAATATGGTTTGGGCTTCATAACCTAATCTGAAACATGACTGCCACAGGTTCCAATAACATTCTCCAAAAGAGGCTGAATGATCCAATATCATTCAAATTAGGCCTCTTTCAAGGTGGTCCTCTGCAAAGAGGCATTGACTACAGCCTGGTTGCATGAATTTCCTGCATCTGAAAACGTCAGACTGAGCCTGAGTCTTTGTACATCATGCATTCCTAACATTCTCTAAAATGTATTTTGCTCTCTACTGCAACATACAACATGGGAAGTTCAGGAAATGTTAGCAAATAATTCCAATTCTGAGAAATTTAGAGATATTGTCTAAAATTCCATCCAAACTTTTGAGGAAAAAAATGTAATTTACTTCGTCTTACTTTAGCAGGTCAGTTTTTGCAGAGAAAAGATAACTATGTTGATCCTTAAACTATTAAGTGGTAAACAAGTAAGCTGGAATTCATTTGTTTCTGATACAAATGGAAACTACGTGATAAAATGGAGTGACAATTTTGCTCTTTTTCAAAATTAGAAGGAAAAACAATAGCCCCAAACTTGTGTTACTGATTTTAAGTTTGAAAGTGGTTTTCTTGAAACAAACTGATGTGAAAATAAACCAGTTTTGAAATTTAGATAATGAACACTATGCTTATCGAGCCCAGAACTGAAAATATAACTTTCCCTCTCACTGTCTGGGGGAAGAACAAGAATTAGATCCCAAGACTTGCTCTAGTTTCTTGGTGCCTCACAACATGGCTTTGATGCAAATCAGTCTACAAAATCTCCCAGAATGGCTGCTTTCAACTGAGCAAATCATGCAGGAACTTAATTAATACATATGCAGCCACTTTGTTCCTTTCTTTACACGGAAAGATATGCTTGAAAACTACAATTTCCCATTGTCTCTGAGTTGGAAATGATGGCAATGTTTCCCAAATAAAGCAGAATATAGAATCCTTGTTAATATTGGTTTTCAAATCCTGATTCATTTGGAGGTCGTTAACCAACTCAGCTAATAGCCAATTGGCATTTCTTCCAATGATACTAAGCAATTCCTTTCAAGTTTGTCAAAATCACAACAAAACAAACTGTAGTCTGAAGAATTTGAATTCTTACATATTATAAAGGTAAAAGTTTCTCTTTCAATCATGTCTAACTCTAGGGGTGGTACTCATCTCCATTTCATAGCCGAAGAGCCAGCATTGTCTGAAGACACTTCTGTGGTCATGTGGCCAACAGGACAATACGCCAAGGTGCACAGAACACTGTTAACTTCCTACCAATTTAGGCAATACCTATTTATCTACTTGCATTTTGCATGCTTTCAAACTGTTAGATTGACAGGAGCTGGGGCAAATCATGAAAGCCCCCCCATACCCATTAGTATGTGTATAATATTTATTTATAGTTATATATATATATTTAATAATAAATTATTATGCACATTATACAAAATATAAATAATATTTAAGTCAATATGACGTTGAATATTCTCCACAGGGAAGTAAAGCAATTGATCAATTGCCCAGATAAATCCCTTGGAAAGAAGAGGAAATAATTAGCAGTTAATTGGAAACTAGTGAGGATGTTTGCTGGTTTCCACGACACCCTATATCCAATAACGATTAATCACTTCTGACGAAGATGCTTTCATTGTATTGGTACGGCAATATTAATCAACTCTCTTTCCACTATTGTTCTGTGTTTGGCACAATTTTGCTCCTTCTTGAGTTTGGGCATCTGCTAGGCAACATGGAAAATGGAAGCATATTGCTAAGTCCACGGACATACAGCTAAGTCCACAGACCATTCATACACAATTAGTGCTAAATAATTTTGCTTCCTGAATATCAAATATTGCCCTGTACTGAACAGACCTAATTCGGGATATGACATTTCTAAATTTCATGATACAGATACATTAGCATATTTTAGACAATGAATATACATATACATAATTCACTGAATTCCACTGTTACAGCATTAAAACTCATAGTTGTAAGTGCCACATGAATGTACCTAAGACTAGAATTTATTGTTTTTATAACAATGAGCCATACCATCCATAATAAAAATAAAACCAAATAATAATGCAGAACGATAACATTTTTTCCATGCCCAAACATGAGAGCCAAGTGTGATATCTTTTTTCAACTGGCTCTAAACCTACTTATCTGGAAATAATAATTCTCGTTATTTCAGTGAAAAAATAGGAACAATCCAGCCAAAACTAAGCACTGTTAAATTCCATTTTTTCCCTAGAGTTAGAGGTTTAAATGTATAGCTATAACTCTCACTTTGAAAGAAATGTGTGTTCAGTAGGGCTCAGCATCTCAGTAAATTTGGTAGAGTTGTAGCTGAAAAATATTTAGATTGGATTGTGTCTACTATTTTTTCCAATGCAGTGCATATTTTCAATTAATATGATATGTGAATTTCTTTGAAGTATAAAAAAATTACAGTCATTGTGAAATGAAGGCATTTCATGCGTCAAAGCATTTTGATGAGCTAAAACCAAAAAATATTTTTTCCCACTGCAACTGCTATTCTTTGAAAGGAATATGATGTTCTAATGGCTAAAAGCATACAAAATATAATATCTGATGTCCTTAATGAGAATGAAGGAGTCTGAATCTCTAACAGGATTTGGGATTCTTAAACACTACTGCATTTGCAATTTCAATGTCCCTACAACTAAGCACAATGTAATTATTTGGACACAGCATATGAAATTGATGTTATCTGGAAAAAATACTTTGATTATGACAGAATCATTCTTAATAACAAATTAATTTAGCAGAACTGTTCACTTCTTTCCCAAATAAACACTTCTGAATTTTGCAACTTTATTTGCCTACCTTATTTTGAGATATCCATTTAAGTGTCAGGATTTTGGTTTATTTTTTTAAAACTATGTGTGTGTGTAAACACACACAAGTATACACAGTGTGTGTATGTACATATGTGTGTCTGTGTATCTATCTTGGAAAAAAAGGGAGCTTGGAATTAAACTATTGCCTGGAAAGAGAGCAGAGAGTGTACTTGTATTAAGGGTGATTAAGTTACCAAAGAAAACATAAATGAACTCTTAAAAGGGGGAAAAAATAAAATTAATGGAAGCACCACACTATGCAAAGAACTGCTCAGGCTGAATTCTCTACTTAACTGTCTGAAAAAATAACAGGGACGAGAGTCACGCCTGGAATACTAGTCATGATACCCGACTGCCTGCCTCGGATTGCCTTTCACAGATGCAACACATAGTCTCGCTGATCCACACTTAATCTTATGCTGGCTGGCTGAGAAATTTCCCAAACTAATAATAGACTGCCTGCCGTGCCACCAGTGGATTTAAACTCCAACACATTCAGAAGCAATAATCAATGCTGAAAAACCACAAAGTATAACACATTTTGAGATGGACAGGGCTTTTTACAGAACATTCTGTGGATTGTTCAGCAACCAGAAAGTGTGAAGTTGCAATAGTAGGTGACAGGGGTTTTTTTTTTAAAAAAAATCTTACCTGGAAAATGACAACACGAAACTTGTTTTTCCGTAGCATTTCCTCCTGTTTAGTCTCCACCTTCTGCACATTAGCACTCTGCTTCTCTACCCGGGCTCTCACTTCTTTGAGCCGAGCACTAACTTTGCGTGTTTTCTCCAATAGCGTGTTAACTGTGTATCCTGTGTTGCCATGTGCCTGGGCCAGCTTTAGAATGTCAATCTGAATTGTCTTGATGGCGTCTTCCATTTCTCTGTGGCGCTGCTCGATCCGTTTCTGGCTGGCCTGTACACTGTTTACTATGGTGGCCACCTTGTCCAGGACTCTGACAATGGTGAATGCAGCATCTTGCTCTTCTTCATCATCCGTGACACTCGACTGGCGATTTGGGTAGATTTTATCCATTTCCAAGGCTGCACAATGATCCATTCTGCCCGTCTTCGTATCGGTCTACAGGAGTTGAAATACAACAGCCGTTGAAACTTCAGTGGGACAATTCTGGCATTGATGCAAGAAGGTTGCTCGACAGCTGTCTTTAAGGGGATGTTCAAAAGCAGGGTTTGAAACTCTACCCCAAGACACTTGTCAAATAGTTATCCCCACAAAATAGCCACGCCTGATTGTTCAAGTGCCTCCTGCAATATGAACCCTCTAAAATTAGGAAGCAGCACTGGGAAAGGAACATGCACTGAAAGAAGCACATTCCTATAAGCAATGAACTTATCTGAGTTAATCTAGGAACAGTTAAACAATATACCAGCCAAAGAACTAACCACAGTTTATTCAAATCTATGTTGCTTCTGTTTTATTATTATTTTCTTGTGTTCAGGTGGTGGGGGGAGGATCAATGCTTTCTAACAGACCTTTGGCAATTGAAATGGCATTTGCCACTTTCTTTCAAAACATATAGGCTGCTCCTTGCAATAATGAATAAACACACTTGGAACATATTAAATAAGAAAAGAAAACATGGCATTGACATACCTTTCCAGTTGAAATATTCAAAGCCTTTTTATTGAACAAATTATTTATTCCTACATGCAGAATTGGAAAGCCTAAAACTACATGTTAAACAGCTGGAACACACTCTAGTTACATTTTAGCTCTGAATCTTCCAAACAATTACTAACATCCTATTAATATAATAAATACAACCAGCAGACTTTATTTGGAGACATTCTTAGCTCTTGAAAGTATTCTTGACAAGAGCACAAAATCTTTATATTATTTTTGTTTTTTGCGTTTTCATCACAAAGACTATACAATTGTGTTTGCTGATGTGAAAACAGGTATCTTCTTTAGAAAACTGTAGTAAGTATGAAAGTTGTTTAAATAGTGGCTAATACAGCTACATCCAAATCAGGTATGTGGGTTATTAACATAATTCTCAACAAAAGAGCAAGATATTTGTCTCTCCAGGACAAACGTGCTCTTCTCAGCTGAGCAGTCTTTCAAATAATGAACTGTATATTATTATTTTTACAATTTAAAAATAAAGTTTCAAATATTTATGAAGAAGATGGCACTGCAATCCAGGCCATATATTTTGGATTAGATCCAGGCTAAAGAGGCAATCCTTTACATACTTACCTGGGAATAATTTCCATTAAACTAAATGGAGCTTGCTTCTGAGTTGAGATGTATAGGATTGCACTCTAAGTTAGTTGTACAATTTGTTTTCATTGAAAACAATTGGAATTTGGATTAACTGTTCCACTGATTCTTATGAGTACTAGGTACAGCTAACTTGGTCTGGATTCAGCCCATTCTAAATATTACAACTACGCACAAAAACACATCTCCACATTTCATGCTATTGGCAGTGTCTAAAAAATCCATTACTAAGTTTTAAAAACATTTAAATATCTACGGTAGTTAAACACAGAGTCTTCTAGTTCCTTGTAAGAAAAGTACGTTGTAAACATCTTTATCCCTTTTGCTAGGAATCATGATGGGCTCCATTTTCTTTTGCTGAATAACCATCGGTGAAATGTCTCTCTTTTCAAGATTCTTACATTCCATGATTAAAGTACAAGTCTATCACTATAATCATATGATACAAATACAAGAAATAAACTAACATCTTCCTCAAACCATGAAATAAGAAGTTACTAGAGCGGTCCATAGCTGTTAGCTGATTTCTGGAATAAAATGAAACAGAGCTACACTAAAAATAATAACAATAATAATTAAAATGTCCAAAAATAAGGCCTCTGAAATAAATATTTCCATTGTTTTAAAAAAAGTTAATAAAATTGTACATCACGTGGTCAATGTCGGTATAAAAAAGCACGCTAAACCATTCTGGATGATGTATCTGAAGTAAAGTGGCCTAGATTTTGCTTCTGCCGCCGTCCTCTGTTGTTCTGGGGACATTTCCTGTTATCAGAAGCAAGTGGAAGAAAAAAATGATTCAGTAAACCAAAATATTTAAAAGGATGTTTTCACAATTACCGGTAATCCTGGCTTAGTGACAATTGGGACCAGCGATTCTGTCGCTAAGCAACACAGTCCCTAAAATGCATATCATGTGACTGCAATGGACTTACAACATGAGTCATTAAATGAGATACCACGTGACCACATCTTGCTATTTTAATGCCGGCTTCTCTGTTGGCTCTGCTTCTCAGAAGCCATTTCAAAGCGTGCAAATGATGATCACGTGATGGTTGTAAACCCTCATCAGTTACAAAGTGCTCAAATGTTGATCACTTGACCATGAGGACACTACAACTGGCCATGACCACGAAGACTGTCATAAGGTTACTTTTTCAGTGCGTTGTAACTTTGAACAGTTGTTAAACAGGGCAGCCATTAAGTGAGGGGTACCTATATTTATTTTTTTATTTAGTAGGGCTCTATGCTGTTCCAATCAATAAGATAGTTTACCTATCTTATTTATCAATAAGAATAAAACTACAAAAACTGTAATAACAAACAAAAACACCACTGCAACCTGTCCAAGAAATGTTGGCACCAAGAACATTACTTAAGTAAACAAACATTTCTGTACAGGGACGCACCACCCAATTCTTCGGTCACAAAAGGTTGCTGAAACAGGCGGTCTGGATAGCTTTGCCATCATAAACTTAGGGAATACTCTGATCTCTAGTCCAGAGAAAGGGGTGAGCCACAATTAGTGTTCCTGCACTAGCTGAAGCAAGGAAGTCCTCTTTTCAGCGTCATCGGACTTTCCAGCATCACTTAGAAACATAACAATTGGCGGGGGAGGGGAAGCACCACTGTTGCTCAACGGCATTTGTGCACACTGGGAAAATGTGACACTATGTGTTCATTGCACATGGCCTCATGTTGGGAGCCTCAGAAGCAGTGCAAGAAGAAAGCTTTGCAGCAGCTTCTACACTTAAAAACAATTTTTGTTTAAAAAAAAGGCAGCTTTCTGGCATCTCTTTAATAGGGGACAGGCAAACCCAAGGTATTTTATTCCCCACTCCCAACTAGGAAACCCCCAAGTTAAAATGCTTGAGTGTCAGAATAAACAGAAAGGAAGGTAGTATGTCAATACTAACCCAATGAATGAACAAACATATGCATTATTATAGAAAAGATTTCCATCCTGTCTTTTCCACTTATGTTACTATCATAGCCCACACAGCTTGCTACAGATGAAGATAACATTTACATATTAATTATGGGGGAGAGACAATTAGTATTTTCCTTGGGTACAATACAGTTAATGTAAAACTTCTACAAAAAATACATTTGAATGGAGAATTTAATACAGTGATAGTGCAGAACCCAATGCCAGATCCTAATACTTGGAATTTATGTATTACACTCTTGCAAAGGCACAGTTTTCTGAATCCAATGATGCAAGGAACTAGTGGGGCTCCCCTTCCTTCATGCTTGGAATTACCTGGGGGAACTGTAAATGTTTTTTTACAATGAGAACAAATAAGACATTTCCAGGAAGAAAATTAAGAGTCCCTTAATCAAGAAGCCACTGTGAGTCATGCATGGCATAGTTAACTATAATTAAAGCTCACTAGCTTTGCCGGATATCTTCTTTCTCCCTCTCTCTTGATAACCTTGTTTGGCTAAAACAATGTTCCAAACAAATGGTCAAGTGATCAGAAACAGAGATCCAAAGCTTATTATTTATTTAGCGTATGGCATTTACAGAGGTCTTGCAATCATTAATATATGCTCTAATAAAACTTATTGTGCAAACATATCTATATATCTATATCTATATAAAATATGTGAACAATGCAATAAACAGGGTAAAATATTAAAGGTGGATAAAAACATAATAAAAGCTCTGTAACATAGTTCGTCAGCATGACAATAGGATAGTTGCTAGAGGTCAACATCTCAAATAGCTAGCCATCTAGTTGCTCCTGGTGTGGCTGCAATGAGATCAACCCAGCTGCCTTGAAATTTTCTAAAACGAATTCTCAGACTATATGTGTTATTGTTTGTTCTAGTGCACCACAGTCATACTTTGGAGTCTCGGCCATTCCCCACTTAAAGAGTTTTGTCTTAGTTCTGGCATGGCCTGTCCTTATTCTATTAAGATGGCTCCATATTTTCCGGCCAACTGCATTCCTGGGAGTGGTTTTGTTGGCTCTGCATGTTCTATTTGAATATAGATTTGAAAAACTATTTGAAAAACCGCCCATTTTGATCGCCATTCTTCATGTAAATCATAAAACTGTTGTATATTATCCCAGATTGGTTTCCTCGACTTAAGCTTGGTGCAAGATAAATAATCCAATATTTTATGTATTGGTAGATCTCTAAGGATCGATGGCCTCTTTATTCTTATTCCACTCTTCTGCTGTCTATTGTTGTTGCCTGAGATCGGGAGGAGCAATATTAGAGGGAGCCATAGAAGCAGCATGGATTTAAGAGTTCCAGATATTATTGTAACTGTATCATTAAGATGAACATCAATCTTGTTGGTATGACAGCTTCTTTCCCATATAGATGTGCAGCAGTCGGTGACAGAGTAGACTAATGATTGTGCCACTATGCAGTGCTTTTGCTTGTGCACCCCAGCCTGTTCCTTCAATTTTCTTTATCAAGTTATTCCTTGTTTTCAGTTTTTGTCCATTTACTTCAAGATGTTTTCCAAATGTAAGGGACCGGTCAAGGGTTATTCTAAGATATTTTGGGTAGCGGTTGTGTTTGAGGCTCTTTCCACAAAAAGATACATTTGGCTCTTTATTTGCTGTATCATTACTTAGGTGGAAGGAGCATATTTCAGTTTTGTTTAGGTTTGGACACAGCCTCCACATCTCATAATATTGGCTTAGTGTCCTCAAATCCTTAGTAAGAATATATTCCCTTTCCTTGAAATCCTTATTGAATAGCTATTGCCATATCATCAGCATAACAAAATTTTTCAAATTTAGTTTCTGGTAAATCACCAATATATAGGCTAAAGAGGATTGGACTAAAACTGACCTCTCTGGCAACTCACTCTTAATGGTAAAGGATTTTCTAATGGTACCTCCAACAGTGACCTTGAAATATGGGTTTTTTAGCATGTCTTCCAGAAGGCTTATTTCTTAAGGACATGGAATAGTTTTATATTATTTATTAAAATTATTGTATTATTATCTATGTGTTATATTAATAGTTTTATATTATATAGATCCAAAGCTCTTATCAAAGATTGCAATTCTATTTACATTTATGAGATTGGATAAGCTCCTAATAACTCAGTGGCATTTACTTCTGAATATATATGCCTAGAATAAAAGTTTATGAACCAATAAATGCATTTCCTGCATGTAACAAATCTGATCCTTTAACTGATTTCCTTACTGTTGAAGAGCTTGTAAAACTGTTTCATTTCAACTACAGCATAACAGCAGAATGAAAAACAAAACATAATTTTATTTTGCTTTACTGAGCAACTTCAAAATGTTTTTCCAAACTAATTTCTTTATTATTATCCCACTGAGTTTGTTGTGAGAACACAGGCTATTTACTATTAGCTATCAAAAAAGAGAAGCCAAGAGAACTCTAAAATGATATGAAGTTCATTCCAGCTGTGTGGGACCTCTCATACTCACTGGTTCTGGGTTAATTTCGCCATATCGGTGAGATGCATGGCATATACATTTAATAAATAAATTTTAGCAACT
>JANHZU010004980.1:84545-98047 GCA_032468055.1 Acrochordus granulatus | reverse complement strand
TAGATGATGCTTTTATTGGTCTAACTGACTTACCGGCAGGAAGCTTTCTGTGTTGAATAAATGAATTCACATTTCCCATGGATGCAGTAGTCACTAAAACTATCTGAGCAAGGAATGTGGTTTCCGATATAGATGTCTTCTCTTTGATCACTCGCATCTTTTGTATGAAACAAAAATACAAATATATTGTACATTGTTTTAGAAATAAATTTTTGAAAAAGACTGTCACTCTACTTAATGCTGTAAATTTAATATATGGATATTTCCTCAGCATCAATACTGCATCTTTACAACAAAATTGTTGCCCTACCTGCTATTTTAGTAATATTTAAAATATAAGATATTGATTATACCAATTAATTAAAAAAAAGACTGACGTAAGTATTATCTTACATGTTTTTATTTAATTTAAATATTCCTAAAATATAGAAAGGCGGGATAATTCTAAAATTGGCAAGAAATATCAAATGCAATTAAGGTATTTTGAAAGTACATTTGTTTGAATTTTAGTACACTTTTCATCTCAATACATACTGATACATATTAGGTAATAATATTAGTTCTAAAATCAAATAATGTTAAATCCAGTGATGAAAACAATTGGTATCCATATTAAATAATAATGAAAAATATTTATTTAAATGCTTAAAACTAGATCGAAATAAAATTATGCTGAATTGCATTAACATGGTCAAATTGGACTGATCCATTTTAGTTTTACTATAAAAAGGGTTATATATACAAATATTTACAAACCTCCCTTTTGAAAATAATAGTCCTGTTTACCCATACAGAAAATACATTTCATTGGCTTTATCAGAATTATATCCCATCATTCACGGGATAGTTTCAAACAGAGAAAAGGTTACCATGATGTAACCTTTTATTCAGAATGAAAGCAATGTGACAAGTAGACAATTTTTGGACTTTCAAAACTGGAAATTGATTGCACTACTTCCCACTCTATCCAGCCTTCAAATTCATCTGATTTTAACATGTCTGAAATACTTGACCTGATTTTTTGGACTTTCTCTTCATCTGCTTTTGATAACACTTTGTTTGATAAAGTGTTCTTGAGAGCTCCAAAGATATTATATTCTTTTGTGACATTTTTATCCTATTTTAACTGACATTATATAGATTCAGCTTGTTTGTTTTTTTCCCAGCACATGGACCATCTCTCATGCAGACAGGATCATGAGAACTTGAGGAAGCATGAAGAAGAGTCTTAATGGTTTTTATAAACATAGTAAGAAGAAAAGA
Organism: Acrochordus granulatus; assembly: GCA_032468055.1. Lineage (NCBI taxonomy): Eukaryota > Metazoa > Chordata > Lepidosauria > Squamata > Acrochordidae > Acrochordus > Acrochordus granulatus. The sequence goes on along the minus strand of JANHZU010004980.1, from coordinate 96,784 downwards.
AGAATGTCCAATCCCTCTTGCTTTTAAAAAGAAAGACCAGCAGCAAAGTGGATTGACTTAATTATGGTGGCAATAGATTGCTTGGGAGACGTGCAGAACAATCCTCCTGGAGAAAATTTATCTTTGTGGTCTAAGAGTCAACATCGACTTTATAGCACATAATCAATCACTTAAAAAAAGACTTTTGAAACAGAGCTTCAAGTTCAAATACAGAGTGTCAAGTTCAATAAAATAAACCACAGGGGTTTGGGTCTGTTTCTGTACATGAACAGGCAGCCTATTTTGGATCAACATACTGAACATATTGTTAAGGTAGAAAGTCTTTCAGCTTAGACAATGCAAATATTAAAAAAAAGATAGCCTGTAGGTAAGTATTTGCAAATATCAGGAAAACTGAATGATTTTATTGTTTTCACTATGGGGCAATCTATGTTAAACAGGGAAGAGCAGATGAAGAAATCATGATTTCTGTAAAGAGGGTAAAAAAATGGTGGTGACGACAGCATGGTCAAAGATCTACCCTTTTTTACATGTTTTGTGTAAACGTGGTCATCTTGATTTTTTTTACTACACCAATCCTTTTTTGCAGATGCCCTATCTACAAGCCAATCTTTACTCTCCAAGACATCCTGGTTTTTCACAGATACTGTACAATTACGAACATATTCACCTGTGACTTCTCCAACTTGCTTTGTTCCAGATATGCTACACTAGTAGTAGCATTATCATAAGAACTGCACTCAAGCCATCCAGAAAGAAGCAGATTGGAGAGAATCAATTTTACTTGATTCCCGGCTTTTGAAAGTGTAAACTCATCCCAAAATATGTTGGTGATATAAACAGTATTTATGCAAGACCCTCAGTCTTCATGACAGCCTCTTTACATCTCTAAGTTATCACTTGTTGTTGCCATTTTAAAATTATTCATATGAATATTTGTTTTGTTAAACATATTTAAAAAGTCTTCATCAGTTAAACAGCAGGTAAGTGCAAAACAATCATTTAATCTTAATATAATTACAACATTATGAAATGTAAACATAAATAAACATTTAAAAAAGTGGAGCAAACTAACCAAATACATTGTCAGGCAAACCAGAAAGAGCCACAATCAAAATGCCAAAACTGATAAAATTCTATATAGATTAAGGAGAGCCTTGGTAGATTTTGAAACCTGGCACAGGTAAGCAGTAAAACTTTGGAAAGATTCCAATTTTGATATACTTATGGAAAATAAGCATGTATTAGAAGATTACATATAGATTAATATTCCTGGGCTGTTCAAAGAGTTTATAATGATTCGGTTGATGAAAAAATAAACTGCTATTATAAATCCTCTTAAAAATCCACTCTGTCCCGAGAAAAATTTCACAATCTCCATATTTTTCTCTTCTTCTTTTCCCACAATTTTTCCAATGAACACTAAAAGGGTAAGGGAAAGTGACAGGAGGAGGAAATTACTTTTCTGTATAAATAGTTTCTTTTCCCCATTTGCTCCAGCTTTAAATATCACCTTTAAAACACAGAAGCAGAATAGAGGAAATTTATTTTATTGGAGTCAGTCACTGCTTAGAACACTATATGAAACTTCCTTTTCAGTCTTTAACAGCAGAATTGTGTTTAGCATTAATATAAGACATGCCACATGCCCACATTTACACATAAGGCTTAGGCATATCATAACTCTATTCTTGGCCTTGTTCAGGGGAAAAAGCAAAAGAAATACTTGACCAGTTCATTTGAAATTACTGAGATGCAAAATTTTATTGAATAAATAATAAATGGATTCATTATTCAAAGTGCATAACTGTGCGTGCTGAAGTACTGCAAAAGCCAACAGAGGTACATGTAAAATTGTGTTTGAGCAAAAATGAATTTTTTTGAAATGACTCATTGTAACACTTCTTTGGTCATAATTTTTATTGAACTAAATTACTGAAATATTAAAATCCCACTGCACTAAACGATTTCTGGAGCAAGGGATATCTATCTATCTATGAATGCCAGATATACCTTTAATTAATTAATTATTAATTTAATGAATTAGAATTCACTATTCTTATAATAATTTATATTCTTATTTAATTTATATCCTGCTCTTCATTCAAAGTCAAAGTGGAATGTGTACTCCTTCCTCCTTCATTTTTTCTTAACAGCTACCCACTGAGGTAGCTTGACTGAGTAGAAAGACTGGCCCTAAGACACTCAGTATATAATCATACTAATAGAGTAATTAATACATTAACAAACAAGTGCACAATTATTTAAACTAACATGTATTATGGTATAATATATAAGAGAACAGCAAACTATGGTCTGCAGGCCAAATCTGATTTGCCTTCAATTTTTGTATAGGCTATAAACTAAGAATGTCCCTGGTGGGTAGGCAACAAATTGCCAGACCTGAAGAATGAGGCTGAGAGGAAGAGTACCCTAGGCAGTGGCAGTGGTTGATCAATAATCTTGTTGATAGGCTAGGAACATCTAATTGCTGCCATACTTAATCTGCAGACCTCTGAGCCATCTCCATATAGAAAGAGAAAGAGCAGGATCTGACCCTTTAAGAAAAAGTTTGCCAACTCTAATTTAATATATAGCATTACTTTGCATTGTGGTGTAGCAGTATGTCTTATACTATGCTTTACAGTATGATTTATATGTTACATAATTAGTAACCTTTTAATTAATTATGCATATTAACTATGCTTAATAGTACACAAAATAGTAGATTAAAAATACTGTCCTTCTACGTATCCCAGTCTTCCAAAAAACTGTGTTCCCCATGTTTTCTTAGCTTGCCTTTTGGCTGCCCTCAGTTATGCTGGCTGGCAATTGAGGGAATTAAGGAATCTCAGAACAATTGAAAGACATCAAAGATAGAATGTAGGAGCAGTGATCTTGACAAAAATATGCAAGAATTGTTATCTTGGCAAAGGGGGCTGAAGCATAGTTTAAATCCAATACCATATTCAGAAATGAATCAGGTTAACACCTCAACACCTTCCTGATTCACTTGAGTATAAGGAGAAGCAGGTACAACATAATCAGATTTCAAGATTCAGTTACTATACTGTACCTAATCTCAATCAAGGGTAGTTCTGGTATTCCTGTGAAGATGGTTTTCTGATCTGATCCTCCTTATAAGACTGACCCCAAGCTTGGAAAGGCTGCCAATACATCGTGCCATCTCTGCCATGTTGTGAAGAGACAAACACCTAAGCATTTACACCCTACCTTTTGTATCTGGGCGATACTGCATTCCATCATCCTTCTTCCCCAATAAACTAGAATCATCGGAGTCTATTGGGTGGAAGAGAAAAATTAACTTACATTTATCAAAGGAAACAGTTAAATAGAATGCACTATATATTCCTCTCACATAGATAAAATAATTATATTGTACAGGATTGCTTTTACTGTTCCAATCTATTAAGGTTTACTTTTAGGTGCTGTTTGAAAAAACAGACAAAAATCACAGATTTTTATGCAGTGGTTAAGACATCAGGCTGGAAACAAGAGTCTGTGAGTTCTAGTCCCACCTTAGGCACAAACAGCTGGATAGCCTTAGACCACTTCACTCTCTCTCAGCCCTATGAAATTTTACCAAGAAAACTGCAGGGACTTGTCCAGGCAGTTTCTTGAAGACACCCTTCAAAAACATATAATCATACTGCAGTATATCTCAGAACCATCAGTTTCAAACTAATCTTCACACCTAGGAGAAGAATGCTGCTTAGAGGATACGTGAACTCCATCTCTTTTATTATTTATAATTTTTAACTGCCTTAATATCCTGACATGTTTGTTCAAATGTGTTAGTTGCAGACACAGCCGTAAGACACATTCAAATATAATCAGACCTATATCTGCTCCATAACTCTCCATCTGCACTGAAGGGCACACCAAATCAACTAAGCTTCAACCTCTTTGGGTTGCAAAAATGATTTGAAAAGTGTGTTAGCTGGCTAAGACTATGTCATCAAGAACAAATAATTCTTTGACCTGTCCCATGTCTAATAGGAGCTTAATAAATCATGCAAAGTAAGAAACATAACTACTCATGTCATTTCAATAATTTATAAAAGGCAAAAGCTACTGTTTAAATATTTTATATTTATGTATATAATAAGCATTCACTACATTAACACTTTAATATAATGGTAATAGTATTACTATTATTAGCATCCCAGACATACTGCAGCAACTGGGAGCAATAAGCTTTTTTGTTTTGCTTTGGAATTGCATATCTCAGTGGATGTTTCATAAAAAATATTGCCATTACTGATAGTAAAGCAAATTTCCATACTCATCACAGTGCAATATAAGAAGTTATTAACACATCAAAACCCTCAGATGCTTCTCATTCATGAAGATGTAAAAAACCTCTTTCATCAATAGAGGAATCAAAGTATTACTGTCTTCTTCATGTTGCTTACATACTGTAAGCTTTCCACAATGGGAGGAAATCTATGGAGTTTCTTTTTCAGAGTTCAGAAACAAATTCTGCAAACTGGAAATCACAGTGTATGTTAAGTATCTTCAGGGCAGTCATAATACAGATAGAGCTTTGTAAATAAGCTATTCCTGAAATCAGAGAGGGATTCAAGAGAAAATGAACTCAAGAAAGTGCAAAAAACAGGAAGGCAAGCAGTGGAGGAAGTCCATTGCCCTGACTGTGTTTCAGATAATGAGCTTATTAAAGTACCTACCAACTTTCTAGCAATGAGAGGTTTCTTCCATTAACATAAACCTGGCCACAGTCAGATAAATTCTAAACTACAGTTCAAAGCTTTTCCTAGAAAATCAGTAGCAATGTGCAGAAAAATGAAACAAATGTATTTTAGAAGTGTTATTCAAACTGTTCCAAGAAGGCTTGGTTCAGCAGAACAGAAACTCAGAGCATTTTGGTTGACCTCGGAAAGACCTTAGAGGACAAGTAGGGCAAGGAAAGTGGGATGTGAATCTCTCTTCCCTGCTCTTCCACAGTCTGTATACCATTTACCCACCAATCTTCCCAGCTCCTTCTATAGTTATGCTATGCTTAACATCAAATAACCATTGGGAGTAGTGGCTATTCACAGTCCACCAGCTTGATCTTCCTAGTTCCCTCCGTTCCTTATATTAGCTCAGCAACTACTGTGGACTGCCAATTTCCTTGGCTTCAAGGGCAGCATATTGAGTTGGCCCATTTCAACATTTTCCTAGTGATTTTTTCCCCACTTTCCTTTAGCCATTTACAATACTGTGGACCTCCAGCAAGGCATATGAGGATATACGGAAAATAACGATCAGAGCACATGGGCCAATTAGACATAAAATGCTCGAAGCCAACAACAGTGCAAATGGTAGTTAATGTATTGGCTCATATGATCTTTCCAGTGGCTTCTCTTCTGTTCTTATCCAGATGCAGACCACCAGAACTAGGAAAATTAGACATTTGATTTGGTTGTGAAGATCAATCAGAAAATATGCATCTTAGCTTCAACCTTTGACTGTTCCAACTTCCCTAGAATCAAAATGTATATGAATATGTTTGAATGTGTGTGTGTATGTCTGGGTGAAAAACAAACATGAAAATACTGTGGTATTGAATAACTGAAAGATTATTAAATGCATAAATATATGTTTCATGCCACTATAAAAAGTTCTTTTTTTCTAAATTGTCAGTATATTACTCATTTTCTGCTGAATCTCTCTGTGTGTGCATGCGTGCATGCAGTTTTTTCTGCAGTGCTGTTTTTCTGTCTGTTTTTCATAAAGGATTAAATTTGGCTGCATCTGATAGCCCTGATGCAGCCATTCATTATCAACACATATACATTATTTTCATAGTAAATGCAGTTGACTGTGAAAAACAGAACCTATTCATGTTAGGATTCAAGTATGATCAACAGCATTTGATCCTTGAATATTCCTTTAGGCAATGAATCACCAAGAAACAGTATGACAGAGGGGAGGGGAAAAGGGAGGGATAGCCTTGCCATTTTTGAAGTTATTGAAAAACAAATATGCTGGTACTTATATTTAAGAATTCTTTAAAATAAGTTAAAACACCAGAGCTCACATAATGGCAATAGTGCTTCCAGTATAAATAACAAACAATATATAATGGAACAGATGAAGTGCTTCAAATAATAGCATATTCTTATGCTTGCCTCTAGAGGAGAAATCCATAGGCTACAACCAATGAACAAGCATTTCTTGTATTAAAAGTCAATTGAAGACAGCTAGTAAAATGAGAACATGAAACTGAGAAGTCCTGATAACTTTTGGCCTTGAATATTTCACAGCTTCAAGCCAAGAGCATTGAATTATAATACTTTTCATAAATATTCATCATGTATACAGGTAGTTAGTCCTCAACTTATAACTGATAGTTTAACTATCATTCATAGTCACAATGACCTTAGAACAGACCATTTCTGGCTGTGGTAAAACATTGTACTTGGCCTGCACTGGTCACATGATTACATTTTCGGTCTTGTCAATCTGTTCATATTTATGACTGGTTGCCCCGAGATTATGAGATTGCCATTTGCACTCTTCTCTGCCAATTTCCTCAGAAAATCAATGGTAGCCAGAGAAGAGGACTTTGAATTTGAGGTCTATTTCCCAAATGTGCTGAGGAATTTTCCCTTCTTTATGTGCAGGACCCAAAGCTGGTGAAAATGCTAGCAAATGTTGTTGTTCTAGAAGGCTCGGGACATTGATGTTTGCTAACATTTGCCCCTATGGAGGGACAGAAACAATTGTGTTCACTAAAATGCGAGCAAATACCAGCATTTGGAGCCTACCAGAATGATTGCATTTGCTAGCATTTTCTCCAGATTTGAGGTTCATACTGCACACTGAGGGATTCATGGAGGGGAATAAAACACTGAATGACTGAGATTTCAGGCTCAATTGTGGTCATAAGTGAAGTACTAACTATATGTTATATTCTTTTGGGTTTAGGACTTCTGGAGAAACCAATGACAGAAAACAAAGCCAATGACCATGGCAAAGAATGCTAAGTGGATGAATAGACTTGCCTTTTTGAACTTCTCTGGGTAAAAGAGAGGAACACAAATTGCCCACAAATGCTCTAGACAGTTGCTCCTCAGAAACTGCAAGACAGTGCTCTCTGGCAAATTTTGAGCACTGAGAGATGAGGAAATAGCCATCTTGCTGAAACTGTAGTTGGTGTCCTTGAAAAGACACTAAGTTTGCATAATTCCTTTTCTAATTATACTCAGAAATTGCTTATTTAACTACTATTCAGCTATTAGAAACCTTTGTAGTGACAAGTGTAAAAACACCAAATGAGTATCTTCAGTCCTTAAAGAAAAAAAACCTATAAGCTTAAGAAGTTAATTTTTAGGTATAAACAGCAAACGGTTGATTAATGAACTGATTTTAGAAAGCTACAAATGGACTAAGGATCTAGATTTTGGAATAAATTATAAACAATCCTTTCCATGGGAAAATGTTTTTGTTTTGAGCTTTAAAAAAATAATATGACTTTAAAAATTGGACATTAGAGGGAACTAAAGGTTTCAATTTGAGGAGAACACGTAAACTTGATTAACAGTTACAAAATGATGCAAAATATTCTAACATTGGAAATACTGAAGGATAGTTTTGAACAAAGGAGTCAGAAATTAATATTAACAGTGATATATGTATCTATATATCTAGACTATGTCTAAAAATGTTATGGAAGAGATGACTGAAAGTAGATTTAAAATGATAGGCTACAAAAGTGACATGGAAAAATATATTACACTATCTAGAAAAGAATGGTTGATGTTTTAATAATTAAAAGGGACATACAAACAATAAACAAACAAACAAAAAAGAATGACCTGGATAATTTTTCTTGTTAAAGTTTAATTTTGTTAAATTTTATTTTTGTTAAAGTTTTGAAGAATCCCACAAGAGGGGACAAAGAAGAAATGAAAAGAAATCAAGTTCTATAACCAATTTGAATGTATTAAAGATTAAGATTATTAGATGTAAAAAGGAATATAATGTTGGTTTATTTGATCATGGTTAAAATAAATAAGTTTTTACTTTTGACAAGTCTTAATGGACTATTGCTGATACCAGGACTGAAATGACAATGCTTCATGGATTTGTTTTTAGATAAGAAATGGGCTATGGGAAGAAGATATAATTTGTTGTTATTTAAGAAGAGGTGAAAAGTTACTAACATTTTTTATACTTGTTCTGAAGAAGTTGGGAATCACTTCCTTAAATATTTCTTTTTCTTTACTATATTCTTCTTATTTCTTTTTTTCCTTTTCTATTCTTTATGCCATTCCTATTTTTCCCCTTTGCACTTTTTATTCTTTCTATTTTTCTCTCTTTTAGTTTATATTAGTGTTTACTATTGTAATTATAATCTTTAATAAAATTACTTGAAAAAATGTGTTATTTAGTTTCCTTTATAGAACACATAATATCTTGTTTTACTAGTTATGAATTTTATTTTGCTTCATGGATCACAAACCCTTCAAATATAAGTTCTTGTATTTCATTTAGGATTTAAAAGAAAAGAAAACCATAACCAAGGAGAAAAGTCTAGAAATATACCTGGCTACATGTTTCCAATGAAAACAAAATCTTTCTGTCATTTTAATTCTCTGTGAAACCCAACATTTTACATATTTTCTGTGCTTTTTTGGAGAAATCCTTACCTCTGGCATAAACAACATTACCTCTAGTCGATCATCCAGTGAAATAATCACTATTGAAAAGTAAAACTAAAGGTACCTGAGCAATGTCCAAGGTGTCTGATATCAATCTGTTCCTGTCTCAGGCAAGATGCCTCTCGAACGAAGCATGGATTATTATAGGAACTTCCATCAGATGCACAAACAGGGTTGAAACTGTAGCCGCTACAGTCTATGTTGCATACACACCTATTCACATTAACATTAATAAAATCATCAGTATTCTATTCAGGACTACTCAGGATATTTTATTTGCAAGGCATGTATGAAATGAAATCATATTTATTTAACACAAAAACATACTAACAAGGAAGAAGACAATTTAAAATGTGTCCATGAAGTCAGTTAAATACTGTAGCTCAGAAGCGACATTTTTATGCTGATGGTCAAGCATCTCTCTTGAGAGAAGTTATTAATTGCATTCTCTAAAGCAGGCATGTCCAACCCGTGGCCTGAGGGCCCCATGAGGCCCCGGCTAGCTAGTAATGTGGCCCAACAAAATAATAAAAATATTAAAAAAATAAAAGGAAGTTTGTTATTTATACTCATTACAGTTTCTTTTCACTCAGTGCGGCCCAGGCAAGCCAAAAGGTTGGACACCTGTGCTCTAAAGCGATAACCCACCAATCCTACTTACTGCATTTTTGCATAGGTTTGGTTCCATTTTATCAGACCTAACAGCAACTAATCTGATCTTTAATGGTCATAAATAAAACATGACATTATTCCACTCCGAATATTTATCATATTTAAGGTAGAGCCTGAAGACAAACAATATAATTCAGCTGCTGAAGCTAAGGAATTCTGGTTCTAAGCACTGTATGAATTAAATATAAGGAAGCATTATAACTTAGCTTCTTGAAAGAAACACTGTTTATAAACATAGCTGAACCCACAGTAAGTTACTAATAATCTGTTTGCATTGAAATTAGTGTGAAATGTTAGTGAGAACCAATTTAAGCTCCTCTGATTTATTCTCATAATCAACTTTAGTCTATACCTGCATTCCTTTTTGTCGTGTAATTTTGAAGCTATGCCTTAGATTCTAAATCTGGCCATCTCTACTTCCACAGCAAAATATTTTTCTACAAGTTACATATCAGATATTGGCTCTGCTGCAAAACAGTGTGAAAAAAGTAAAATAAAATTCATTTCTGTTTCTTCCTATAAATCAAAACATAGTTGATATTGTGTTGTTTGCATTTTAAAATCATATCGGTCAAAAAAAATCTCCAATAACAGTGAAATATTAATTCCTGTTTTCGAAATCCTTGCTATGTAAATCTTGAGAGGATTATGCAATATAGATGATTTGCTACTGCATTTATTGAAACTGATAGTATCCTTTTCAGCAGCAACATATTATTTTACTTGCTGCAGAGAAATTTCACATGCAATCTCTCTATATAGGGGTCTGCAGTCTTGCACAACTCCTACTGGTTGGGACTGCACATACAACCAGACACACAAAAACATACAAGCTGAAAATATGCATGACATGCTTAACTGAAGGGGGAGATGTAGCTTTAGAAGATGCAATCCTTTTTTTAATATAACTGGGCAACATTTTGAGTCAGCAGAGTAGAGAGGTTGGGAGAGCTCTGGAGACTCGTACAGATGATCAAATGATCAGTTTAAATGCATTTGTCTCTGTGAATGCTGCTCTAATATACCCTTGAACCCATTTTTGCTCTCAGTGAATTATTACTTTAAATCAGGAGTGTCCAACTTGGCAACTTTAAAATTATAGACTTCAACTCCCAGAATTCCTCGGCCAGCTCTGCCTGAGGAATTCTGGGAGTTGAAGTCCACACAACTTAAAGTTGCCAAGGTTGGACATGCCTGGCTAAATAGTGCAGAAAAAAGCCATTGGAGAAAAGCAACAATGGGTGGGGATCTTTGCACCACAATATCTTTAGAAAGAAAGCCCTTGTGAGGCATAAACTCATCTTATTTTTTTCTTTAAAATGAGTACAAGGCTTAAACTTCAGCTCATTCTTATTCATGATAAGGTTATTGTATTCTCAGATGATAATTTTCTTGTGTAAATGAAGTATCATAAGTGAAAAGGCAGAGATTTCAAATCAATTTAAAAACAGTTTTTAGTTCAATTGTCTTAAACTTTGCTTTACTCAAGTTCTATTCATATATTTATATCCTGCCTTTATTACTGTGTATAAATATCTCAAGATAGCAAACATACCTAATACTCCATCTCCTATTTTACCCAAAGTCACCCAGCCAGCATTCATGCCTAAAGTGGGATTACAAATCACGGTCTCCTGGTTTCTAGAGCAGCGCCTTAACCACTAGACCTAACTGGCTCTTGTTGTATGCATGTCATTCAACAATTACTCAACTATTAATTTCTAATAATGCAATTATTTTGGGCTACAATGTACCTTTATTCATATACATGAATTTAAAGTCAAAATAGGTGTGTATGTACAAATACTTCATATAACAATGTTAATAACTGTATTATACTTTTCAGATTTTAAACCTCTGAATACTTTTGTTTGTCTAACTTTTAATTCCAAGTTCTGATCCTATTTTTCACACATTATGAAAAATAAAAATGTGCTGCAGAGTGAAGTGATTTTGGCACCTTTCTTACAGTTTAGCATCTTTTTTAGTCTCAAATGTGGACTAATGGATCAGTTTGTCAGTTTTAAATGGAATACACATACAATACTATCACATTTACTGAAACACTATGTTATTTTAATTTTCCTTATAACATGTTTTAAATTTCCCACATTTTCAAACCAGTCTTTAAGGAAATATGCATATCCAATGTTTCCAACACTTCCATTCACTTTCTCTCATCTGCTATTTGTAGGTGGGAGGAAATTGTTGGATACATCATTCCCACCCACCAAACTGTTTGCTTAATGGTGCAGAACAGATAAGAGATCACCTGGTGTCTCTTTTCATCTCTATTCTCTGTTAAAGAGTCAAAGCTAGATCAGCCAAGGACACTTCGAGACTGTCCATGCTAATTGTTTCCAGTGGCTCTGGACAGTTCTGTGCCTTTGATCGATGGCTTATACATTAAAAAAAGTTGAACTGAGTGGTGCTGAACTGAGTAGTGTATCCGCTGCTGTGATCAAGACATAGGGACTAATTGGGAGTGTGCTGGGTGCAAACTACATTGGAACTTAACCACAATTATAGGGATAAAGTTAAAAAGTCCTTCAGTTGTGACTTGGCGAGCAGGGGAGCGGGACCGCACATTTGACTGGGGCATTGTTTTTTTGCACAACTAAAATCTTTGTCCTGCAGCAGTGTAAAGTTCTACTGTTGACTATTTAAAAAACAAAACAGCTTGGGATGAAATATTGGCTTCTTTTTCTCAATAAGCCACCATCTCTTAAGGTGATGTTCCATCCCAAAGGTTGCCATGGATACATCCGGTCACAAGCTTCCAGCTGTGCCGTTCAACCCTGTCAGTGTCATTGAAGGGTAATTGGAAGCAACAGGTGACTAAGCAGAGTTGCATAATTTGTTCAAATGCCCACTTGG
>JANHZU010004980.1:48432-63375 GCA_032468055.1 Acrochordus granulatus | reverse complement strand
AAAATACCTGGACTGAGTTCAATTGTGTAATTCCCAAGGAATTACTAGGTCCTCCAATTTGCCAGTTTGGACTAATTTTATTACTTTATTATAAGGTTTAAGACTGGGGTATGGAGACAATATTGGTCATGTATGTTGATGAGTTTTGCCAGAGCCAGAATGGGGCTGATGTATCACTGTTCTCTCAGTGGCTTCTGGACTGGCTGGAGGAGTTGGGAGTGGGAGGCACTGTGGTTCACCCTCTTCTTCGGTAGTCATTCCCAATAAGCATTAAGGAGGGGAGATATGTCCATAAGTCCTCACTTGTGGGTGCCTCAGGGTCCAGCACTTTAAAACTACATGAAACTGTTGAATGAGGTCATCTGTCAATTTGGGGTAATGATGACATAGATGATAGCTTTATATATCTACTGAAGATTATAAAAATCTGTCAATGTATTAATTCAATGCCTGGAGGCTTTTTGAGCCTGACTATGGAGGAATAGATTTTGGCTCAGTTCTGACAAGACTGAATGGCTATGGCTCTTATGGGGCACCTGGATTAGGAACTGTTGGTCTGTTCCCCCTCTCAGACTGTTGTGCAAGTTTGGGGTTCCCATAAACTATAACTACTGTTCAGTGAACATATGGCAATGGTGGCCAAGATAGCCAGGAGGCCCTTCAGATGGTCACTCACCTTACAAATGGACTATTGCAAGGTACTTTACATGTGGCTTCCTTTGAACATCATATGAAAATTACAGCTGGTTCAGATTGCCGCTATCAGCCTTTCAAGATAAACCAAACTAAAAAGTCAGAATTATAAATTCTAATACTACTTTTATTATAAGATTCCAGTAACATAATATTGCAAGTGTGAATATGCTTCTCCCCCTCCTTATCTTCATGAGAACTAGGGAGGGACATGTCTAAAATCTTTTCTCAAGTCATATTTCTTCCCTGAACTCAAATTTCATTTATCTGATCATTGTGGCTCATCCTCCTGTTCCTCAAGGTTATTCCTACTTCCCATTATATTAGTGGCATATGTTAGTGGACAGTTCTCTTTATGTCCATGGGTCACCATTTCCAGTTGGTTTCTTGGTCCATTTCATGGTATAAAGGTAAAGTTTTCCCCTGCCGCTCATGGATGACTCTAGGAGGCAGTGCTCATCTCTGTTTCCTAGCCAAAGAGCCAACATTTATCCGAAGACGCTTCTGTGATCATGTGGCTGTCATGACTATACACCAAGGCGCACAGATGCTGTTACCTTCCCACTGAGGTGGCACCTATTTGTCTAGTTGCATTTTTACATGCTTTTGAACTGCTAGATTGGTAGGAGCTGGGGCAGACAACAGGAGCTCACCCTGTTGCATGGTAGCCTTGGGTCTCAAACTCGGACTGCAATCTTCCATTCAACAAGCCCAGCATTTTAACTGTTTGTGAAATTGACTACCTTTTTTCTGGCCACTTGGTACATTCAAGCTGAATGGGTATGCTCCAGATCACCTCAATTCAATTTTATGATATTTTAGAACTGAGGAAACGTCCTTCTCTGTCAAGGTCCTCCAGAACAGCATCCCCCCCAGAGATACTGTATGTATGGCACCTATTCTCCTGGTATTTGTGTATGTGTGAATATTCTTTTGAAGTAGATAGCCATAATAAATTCAATAAATCATCATTATCATTTAAACATGTGACATTCTCAAGACATCTCCGAAAGCTTTCCCACACTATGCCTTCAAATAGATGGATTTCAATTACTAGAATTTTCAGCAACGGAAAGCACCCTAAACAAATGGACTCTTAATGGTCCTGAAACCTTCATTGGAATAAATCAATTAATTTTTAAAAATGGTTCTGCTAGTTGCCACTCACCTGAGTAACATGAACCTCTGGAAACCACTGTTATGTCCTTTTGATGCTTGCAAGCAGCTCTTCTGAGAAAACATTCATTTTGATAGGTGTCTCCATTTGAACCACAAACAGGAATATAATTTGTATGACACTAAAGAGAAAGAGGGAGGGATGGAGGAAAAGATTTATGCAAATCCCTGCATATAATTCAATAATTCTGGAACAGAAATTCACAAGACTTGCAAGGCTTCTTGAAAAGAAGACAACACTGAATTTAAGAACTCCAAAACAAGAAGCAGGGGCAGGGAGAGCCCAAGAAGAGAGATAATTAGAATTAATTACTAATAAAAATTATTAACCTGTAAAATAAAATACCACATTTACAAAACTAATTGACTGGCATATCGTCAAGCATTTTTTTCTCACCCAGTCAAATCATTCCACACAGAAGTTTACAAACACACACATATTCCCTTCTCTTCTTCCAACAGAACAGCAATAAATAATAAAACTGAATGGATTATGTTTTAAAAGGGGAGGGGTGTTTGCGCTGAGAAGGTATGTGTGGAGGAGAAAACTAAACTGATGCCAAGGAAAAAGGTAACTGAATAGCACAGAAAAAAAGAATTCTGCATAAGCATTAATAGAGTTAAATTCATCAGGCAAGCAGCTTCTCTCAAGTGAGAGTAAACTTTAAAAGACGTCCACGCTTTTCAGCTATAGTTCTTCAGCCTATTCCTTAGTTTTCAGCAGCTTCTGTTCTAATATGGGAAAGAAAAGGTTTTCTCCCAATTCACAGAATTATTTGTGGGGGGAAAGAGCATTCTTATCAAACATAGTATCTGGAAATTATACACAAGTTGCAGGGGTGGTCAGAAAGTACTAATTGGAAAACAAACAATCCATGTAATTTGTTAGAATATTTTTTAAAAACTGTTCCAAAGAAAACATGAATATCCACCCACAGGCACACATAGAAAGCATTCCTAAATGACTTATTTGTCAAATAATAAGCCATAGGTGTTCTTTACTAAAAGATATGTATTCACAAATACCCTGTCATAATGAATGTATGCAAAAGCTTCTGTGATATAATTCAGCATTTAAAGAGAATTTCAGTGAGGAAAAATGGTTTCTGAAAATTACACTTCAGCAAATGCCTGGTGAATTTTGAAAAATAAAACAGTTTTGCAAAGATGCTATCATATGATTGTCTATGACATCAGTATTAACACACCTTGTGTCCTTGGCATATTTGACACATTTTAAAGAATTAGGATCTAGAGCAATCTGCAATGTAAAGGATGATATGTAAATAAATCAATGTATATGTAGCAGTCTGAAGAAAAAGACAAGGTAAAGGATCGATCTACAAATCAAAAAGGAAGGTCAATATTTAAAGCTGATACAGAATTGAAATTACAAGGCATGCACGTCTATAAAATTGTGCAGCAATGTTCCCACAACAGATTATAACTACAACTAGTCCGCACTGAATAACCATTCATTCAGTGACCATTCAAAATTATGATGGTGTTGAACAAAGGGGATGCTATACACCTATACCTAAAGTTACATGTCTTGAAGTGTCCCTGTGGTCATGTGATGAAAATTCTGGCACTTATCATTCCATGCATAATGACCCCTGCAATTGCTTAATTAATACAACTGGGAGAGCCAGGATTAAGGTCATTGAGCAAAGTGGTAAGTAAAGGTAATATAGCAACTCATTTAACAACTGCTTCACTCAAAAACCAAAGATTCCATGCTCAGTTGTGGTCATCAGTCGAGGACTACTTGAGGCGTCATTAGAGTAAGAAAGAATATTTACATCATTCTTTATGTTTATATTAGTTTTCTAAGTAGATACTATTTCTAATTTTTATTGTACAAAAGTAATCAACACAATAAAAATATTTATACATTTCATATTAAAACTATGATAACTATGTTTAATAATCATAATAAGAAAGAAAAGGAAAAAAGGCCTGGAAAATTCAAGCACAAACAAAACTCTAAAAACTTTGACCATATTGCTTGAAAATCTTCCTTATCCCTTTGTTGAAAAATAAATGAACCCTAATTCAGTTCTAAAGAAAATACTATATCAGATTATGTACTTACTTCCATGAATAAACATTTATATATTTTCTCAACAATTCAGCTTATACCCAGTCATAAATATAAAAAATCCTTACCTGTAATTGGCATATACATTTCCAACTCTCTCCTTCTTCCTTGCAAAAACCCCCATATTTACATGATGATTCGTCACATACTTTCACATCCAATTCCTTAACATTCAATTCTGCAAAATAAAAGATTAATCATATGGTATGTTGTGTGTTTTAAGAAATAAGAACTAATTTTGCTGTACTCGTTATTTATTTGCAGTTCTTTGGTGCTCAGCCTTCCTTACGGTCCAGCTCTCACAGCCAGACATGACTACGGAGAAAACCATACCCTTGACTATGTGGACCTTTGTCGGCAAGGTGATGTCTCTGCTTCTTACCAAAACTATATACTTTCATATCTCTACAAGCAAGATAATAGTCTTTTCATTTCAAGGAGGTGTTGAGAGGAAACATACAGTGAAAGTCATCAAGCTGCTGACTACTGCAATAAATGAGAACCAGCATCAGTTTACATCAATTTGACATTTCCTGTTAAGGACTGTGATTTATGGACAAGATATGTATAAGACATTTAAAGATGGCAAGGAGTTGCCAACAGACTTCCCTTTCCTTGTTTAAACCATGACTATTAAAACCTTGGGATTTCTCAAGGAAAGATCAGTACTTAAGGATGAGCCTCATGGAAAGCTAGTTTGTTTATCACTGCCTACTTCTTCCCACCCCCAATTCAATTGCAATACAGGTGGCCCTCAACTTACAAGAACTGGGACCAGAATTTTAATTGCTAAGTGATGCAGTCATTAAGCAGGGCATCACGTGACCGGAATTGATTTTACAACCATTTTTTCTACAGCTGTTAAACAAATCGTGTGATTGTTAAGTGAATCACATGGTCACCGAGCAAATCCAACTCCTCACGGTGACTTTGCTTGTTGGAAGCCAGGTGGGAAGGTTACATCATGATCACATGGGATTTTTAAAGATGTAATATGAAGGGCCATTCTGTAATGCAAATCCTCTCTTACATATCTGAATGGTAGTGCCCATACATGGCTTTACTACTTCAGCAATATCTAGAACATTGTTGTTTCCTAAAACATTCTGCAGTAGATACTGAAAATATTCCCTGAAAGTACATTATCAGAACTGTGGTCTTTAAAAACTGCAAAGATTTTTATTTGCAAATAAATATTTTGATATCTTAAAGTTAGCAGCTCATAGGATTATACTTTAAGCCACGAAAGTGTCAGGATAAATGTAACTGAAAATCTACATTGGAAGAAGGAAGGGATGATCATATCCTAAAACCAAATCTGACTTTGTGGGTTAAGGTTAAAGGTTTGATATGGGAGTAGTGTGATGGTTTCCAGGTAGATAAAATCTTGATCTACATACATCTTGCTATTCTTGTAGATTTACACTTCCCATGCACATTCATCAGCATCTTACCGTGTGATCTTCTTTCTTTCTCATATATTCTTTCATTTAACTACACATCCTGATGTTCATCTCCTGCATTTTCTATCTAGGCTTTTAAGTTTTCTTTCCCTAGTTGTTCTCTAACTTTGCTCTCTAAAGTAGTCTCTAGTTATCCACTATCTATCACACTTCACTTTCCTTTCACCTCTTACCTGTTACCTGCATATTCTGATCTTTGTAGAGGTACCTTTTGTCTGGAATTCTTGTTAGAGTGCCAATAGTTTTCCCAATGACACTTTATGGAAAAGAACTTTAGAGAAACAGGATAGAATGAGTATTGAACTTTTCAAAGTTAATGTTGGAGATGACTCCTAAGAATACCACTGAGAAGCAGGAAAACAAATACATTATAGCACAGATCAATCCAGGTTTCTCACTAGGAGGCACAAATTAACAGGCTTAAATAACCATATTCTGGATATATTATGTAAAGACTCCACTTCCTTAAGAAATCCATAATGCTTGGAAAGGCGGAAGGAAAATAAAGATCACAAGCTGATATCGTATGGTTCTTCCTAGTATTAATTTGCAAATTTTAAAGAAGATGTTTCATAAAATTGTATGAGTTACCTTTAAAATAGCTTGTCATTGGCCCACATGAAATGTATCTTTTTAAAAATAATGCAGTGGAACCTCGGATTGTGAGCACCTCGCTGCACGAGGTTTTCACAAGACGAACAAAAAATTTTAATAAAAATTATTTCAGTTGACAAGCAGCAACTTGCAAGATGAACTCCATGCCATGAGCTCACGCGGGAAATCTCACAACGGAGCCGACAGTTCTCCTCTCTCACTGCGTAAACAGCGTAAATTAAGTGAAAGGCGTTCAAGAGATGGAACTCCCGAGACTTCAGACTCCAGATTCTCCATCTAGGCCTCCCTCGTGCCAGCCGGGACTGTTCTCAAAGTACGCATGTGTGTACGTGCACACAAAATAAAGCAGAAATTGTCCTTGTCCTCCCCCAAAATAAAGCAGAAATTCCCCCTCATCGCCCGGCACCATCCAGCCTGTCCCCTGCTGCCCGTCTCTTCTCCCCTCATAGCACGGAGGCAGGTTAAGACGAGAAACATTTCTAAACCGCCCAGGAAAGACCCCCCCAGAAAGACATTACTGAGGGAAAAGGCTGTTTTGCCTCAAGTGGTGGCGGCAGCAGATCCTCCGATCCAGCAGGGGGCGCCAGCCTAGCAGCAGCAGTGGCCAGAATCTGCCTCGAAGCAGATCCATAAGTGTTGGTTAGTTTGTTCTATTCCTGCTTTATATTGTGTGTTGATCATTGTTACTTGTTTCAGATGTTAGGGACAATCGTTTCTCCATAAAATTCTGGTGAAAATTATTTTTGGTGAGTATTTTTGGGAGCATGGAACGAATCATCCGACTTTCCATTGTTTCCAATGGGAAACCTCGTTTCAGTTTAAGAGCATTTTGCACTAAGAGCGTTCTCCCAGAACCGATCAGGCTTGTAATCCAAGGTTCCACTGTATAGAAGTTTTCATACAATTCTGTGAAAATGTGAAAATATCAGGGAGGAAAAATAATTTCAGTGGAAAAATTAATCTGATTCTTGTTTTTTTTTTCCCAACCACTTTCAGTAATCCTGCAGAAAGACACCGATATGCATTGGGTGGAAAAACAATTCTGAAATTAATGTGGATAGAGAGATTTGCAGAAGAGAACCAAAAGACAGATGAAGGTTACTTTATTTTCTCCCTTCTCTTCCAATATCATAACTTCTCTGCAAATCCAGATAAGGGAAAATTGCTAGGAAGAAGTTTCAGAAAAAAATATTAGGTGAGGGAAGAATTAAATATATATGTTCCTTCACAAAATGGGTAATACCAGCTCTGAATTTTTTATTATTCAGTAACTCATCATCAATAATGTTTAAGGAAGTAGGTTATCATCTATAGAACAGCTTAGGGTCATATAAGAGTACTGAATTTTTAAATATTCCTTCGACCAACAGAAGTCCCTCTCACGTGATATCAACACCTGCTTCTGAAACCACATCAACTTCCAAGACAGTGGAAATGGGGCTACAGCTCAAGAGGAAAGTTTCAAGAGTTAGTTTAGAGACAGAGAACCAGTCTACCAATCCCAGCCACTGGAAGCAGTTCCCCACAGTTGTTCCTTCAAGACAGGCAAGGAGAAGCAGAGCTAGTTTTTGGGAAGGACTCCTTCAAAGCCTTGACAGCAGCTTGAATTTTATTTTTTTATGGAAATCTCTGACTCTTTCTGTAAGGAAAAGGTCTACCTGGGAAATGACTGCTCTGCTTTTCTTGTAGAGAGGGAAAGAGGACCTAACCTCTCCACAACATTCCCCAACCCTCTGTCATTAGAAGAATGATAATACCAGAGAAGCTAATGCGATTCTTTTTGTCCAGTAAGTAGGCAGGTAGATAGAAAATTATAATATCAGCTATGATACGGAGACCTCCATTTAAGGTTACAGACCAGAAGCTACAATGCTAGACCAGTGCAAGTTGACTCTCTGTTTATCTATTTACCTACCTACCAACCTTCTTACCTATCATCCAGCCATTCCAGATCTCTCTCTCACACACACATGTACACAAAATACAATAAATGTACACAGATCTTGAGAAATGTGTGCGTGTGTCTTGTGCTGGGTAAGGCTAGATTCCCACTATGTTGCTTTAACAATAAGAACTTTTATCAGCAAGAGTTTTATACTTCATTGCTACATTTCATGTTGAATAAATAGAGAAGGAGGGGTTGCTGCCACTGAAATATCTTTGCATTGTTATGGGAAAGAGGAGTTGCAGAAATGACAGAAAAGAGAAAGGAATGAAGAAAGTTCTCCAACATAATGATGTGTTAATCATTAGTTAATCAGGTAGTTAAAAGTAGTGTAGAAATTATACAGCTATGATTTGCCTTTCCCAAAAAAAAACAACACCTTGTTACAGGGTAAGGGTGTAAACTAATCTTCAAAAGCAATTCCACAGTCCTTTTGAATGACATAAAGCAGGCTTGGCAAAATCTTTCTCTGAAATTCATAAAGTGCTCTGCCTCAGTTGTATCACTTATGCAACAGTGGAATAGCTTCATGGCTAAATTGCTCTTGGGCAGAAATGTACCCTAAACTGTGCCTAGTAGGACAATGGCTATCTGACCTCTGTTTGGACAGGTGGGAAAGAAAACTTTGATCTTCCCTAAGCTAGCTGAATTGTGACAGCAACTCTTCCAAGCGACTGGCTATTGCAGTTCAGTGCAATGCCAAAAACATCTTTATTCTGAGAGGAGCAGAGGAGAGCGATGGCATATTCCGTCCACCTGGCTGGGATTATTTGCTCCCCTGTCAGTTTACTTAGCAGCAGCAGCAAAAATTATGAAATGGCAACATCACATAATTATCTATCTGATATCAGCAAGAGAGAAAGAGGCAGGGCTTCCCCCACAAAACACTTTGGCTCAGCTAGGATTAATTGCCATTCGCCTTATCCCTTCTTAGAACAGTTGCCGAGTTGCCATTCCACCTGGGCACCAAATGTTCCACTGATGGTTAAAAATAGAATACCTGGATTTTGCTTATTGTCATGGCTGCTTTCCTTTGTTCTTTATCAGCTGTGTTCACACAATATACATCAGTGGCCTGTTAATACGTGCATAGATACCTTCAACTTACCCTGTTTCATTGAGAATTCTTTAATCGAAGTCTTAAAGTTACCATCTTATCCAGTCTAAAGCAGATGACCTTTACAGTTTAGGAAAAGTAAGATTTAAACATAGAATGACCTTTGTTTGTTTGTTTTAAAAAAAATTAAGTTGAGCGTATATTAATTTCCTTCTTAAAAAGTACACCAATACTATTCTGTGCTTATTGGATTGTTATTCAGTCATGTTACAGTCCTTTATTTAAAATAAAGTTATATTTCAATAAAATATTATATATAACGTTAATTTCACTATTGCTGTGTATTTTTCAAGTTTAAGTTCCCAGTCAGATATCATTAGTCTGTCTTTTTCCAGTATTGTGCAAAGCTTATCCTTGCAGCTGTAAATGTGCATCTGTTGCAGTCTACATCTCCTCTAGTTTTTTTTTCAGCCCTGATATTTCTCCAGCTTCTCATACTCCTTTTTCCTGATGTTGCAGTCACTTGGCACCACTTCATCTATCACAACCGCTATCTTCTGGTCCTTGTCTATTGTCATGATTTCTAGTTGACTGGACAGTACTTGCCTGCCTGTCTCGATTTGGAAGTGCCACAGGAACCTAGCCCTGTTATTCTGCATGACCTTCTGTGGAATCTCCCATCTGGATTTGGGAGAGTGGCTCCAAAACATACAAGGAATAATATCAGACTCTCTGTCCAGAAGAGTATAGGAAGGCTAAGACACTATGCAGAACTCTTAAACTCCCAGGACCTAAAATTGAGAAAGACATATATCATCCATAAGAGTGAGAAGAGAATTTTAGATATTTTCCAGTTAAGTCGTCTCCATTCTATATACTGTAAGCATTTCAAATTCTGTCATTTTTCTTAATGTTTTCCCTTCTTTTCTGAAGTCAGATTTTATTCTTTCAGCAATTTGTAAATACATCATCCATGCTACATTCCGGCCTTCATTGAGTCATTCTTACTGTGACTTTCATCTATTCATGGGGGCTGGATGGACCACTTTTGTATATGTAATTTCACTTTTCTTATTATAATTGTCTCAAGCACAAAAAGCATTTAGGGGAGAGGCTAATGGTGAAACTGGTGAAACTTATTATTTATTATAATGTGACCTTTTAAGCTTTTATCCTCTTTCATGTCCTGGTTCCATAAGTATCTGTGAAGCCCATTAGCTAGGCTGGTTTCTTCCAATATTGACATTCAATATTGGGATTTAATCATCTCTGTTAGCCATGGCAAACAGCTTGCTCTATAGCACAGCTTGAAACTTGGTTGTAATTCTCAGTTTCTGCAAATCCAAAATGGAGGCAACTCCAGAATCAGGCTGAAAAGCTTAAGATTTTAGATGAAGATCAACACACAATGAAGGGAGCCAAAACTGCTCTCCATGCAAAGTCATAAATCAGAATTTTTATTTTAGCATATGTTTTGCAAACACCATTTATTTCTTGTCTGTGAGAAGATATGCCTAAAGTACATATGTATGACATACCTGTCTGAATTATGTTTGCAGCTGGACACTCCATTGTTTTATTAATACAGATATGGAAACAAAAGTGTGAAACATACAAAGGTGTGACAGGCGTACGATGTGCAATAGATTTTGGCTCTTTCCAACCCTTGTCAGAAACTGGCTGGTATCATCCACATGTTATTATTTTGGCTAGACTATGAATTAAGGAGAGAAAGCTAGGAAACGCTTTAAATGACTTGTTGTCATGAACAACAGGGTACAGTAGCTTATATTACTGCTTAAAGTACAAATATATTAATGATCCCTTAACATTTCATTGCAAGCTACACCGCAGGTAGAAAAGTGTTAAAGAGACCACCATAATTGTAAATAGGATCCCCAGTTCCATCACAAGGCCAAGCAGAGAAAGACTGTCTCTTTGGTCATCAGACACGTCTGTTCATGATCCAAAGGAGGAGGGGGCTGACATCTTACAAAACTAAGCTGGTTCAGATCTGCCTGGCTAGGAAACTACTGTACTATACAACAATCTAAACAAATACAATGTAGTCAGAAAAGCATTTTCATTCTCCTGTAATGCAACTGAAGTGTCTCAGTCAGTGAAAGCCACAAAAAAAGGGTTGTTGGGCACCATGTAATCAGCAAATTTCTCAAATGAAACACCACGATTGGGTGAAGTCCAAAGGGAACTCTTAGTTTTAACCTAGGCCTGTACACTTGAATAGTGGATTGATGGACTAAACCTTTAAGTGATTAATCAGTGAAGAAAAACTATAAACAAGCAGAGGAAAACTTAAATCAATGGGACGTGTTTCCTAGTTATGTTGGTTCAGCAGCATATTTCCAGTAGACCCATATTTATAGTAACATACTTATTTTTCTCAGAGCACTGTTATCATTGGCGTAAAATATACTTCTATAACACATATTGTTTAAAATAGACTTTCTGCCTTTATTTTCTGATATTAACAATTTATATGAAATATATTTATTACTTTTATCTTGATTCTAAAATTTCAATTGTTTTCTAATTATCTTTCTTTGGATTTTAAAACTGTTGCAAGTCAATAAATCTCAGATTAACTTGCCTTTTGTTTATTCCACATTTTCTCCCCCATTATGGCTTTGCATTAATTTTCTTCAGTGCAATATCCAGAGAGAAAATATCTCAAGTTTGTACTTATAAACAGATGGTTTCTTTCCATTTTTAAATTAAAAACTGATAATCACAAAAAAGTTAGTTATTAACAAGATGTCAGAGGAGTAATTCAGCATCTTATTCACACATGAAACCAATTTCCACAGCACAGAAGAACCTTGATCATTACTGGCCTTATAGCCATAATAAAGGCATGAAAAGCTTAGCAAAAATCTACAAAGTATGTTCTGAGAAATGCTCCAGTCAATGGAAAAGTAGATCAACCAAAGAAAAACTTCTATCCACCCCCTCCACCCCATCTTTAGAAACTGATAGTAGTAACATAGTAATAGTATAGATATTAGTAGATAGTAATAAATAATAGTAATACAGTAATAAATATTATATTAATATGTAATAATAAACAATAATAAAATAATAGTAATAAATACATAGTAAGTAATAATGCTTGCACGTAGAAATCATGACTACATTTTATATTACAGTAACAATATTTTTTCAACAGTGAAAATATTGCATATAATACACAAAACTGACAAGACTGGATCCCTAATGCAAAGCTTTCAAGAATATTAAGTCTGATTCATACATACTACATGAAAACAATCTTCTTTGTGTGCTTAAGAAAGTACAATCCACACTTGCTGGAATCATGTCACATATTAACTTATTCACCGCAGCTCCTGCCAACCTAGCAGCTCGAAAGCATGTAAAAATGCAAGCAGATAAATAGTCCCACCTTTGGTGGGAAAGGTAACAGCGTTCCATGTGCCTCGGCCTATAGTCATTCCGGCCACATGACCATGGAAGTGTCTTTGAACAACGTTGTCTCCTCAGCTATGAAACAGAGATGAGCACCAACCCCTAGAGTCAGAGATGACCGAAAGGGGAAACCTTTACCCTTTATTGGGAGGCAGAGCATATAAAAAGGATCTAGAAATGTTAACATATATGCTAATTAAAAACCTAATTATTATATTCAGCCGCATAGTAGCCATTGAAAGTTGGATTAATGCAGTGGCAGCACTATTTTAGCCACTGAGATCCCATCTGTGCTCAACATATTCTTCATGTCCTCTTTAACTGTGATCAAAATTATCCAGATTTCTACAAGTAGCATGGACTGTAAATCTGCTTCAAATTGTAGTTAGAAACAATGAGTAGATGGCAATCCTATCTAGTCAATTTCAACTTACAGTGCAGTGTACAGTGCCAATGTACTTTTAAACATGGTTAAAGTAGGACAGAAGAGCAATTAGGAAGTTCTTTAAACCCAGTATTAAGAGTGCACTGTACAGATAATCCTCAACTTATGACAATTCATTTAATGATAGCCCAGAATTATGGCAGCCTTGGAAAGGCTATCACAAAATGTTGCACCACCATGACGTGATCGTAATCTTGGTGCTTGCCACATGCTCTTGAACTGGTGATCACCATTTGCAATATTCTCTGCTGGCTTTGCAGAAAGAAAATGTGGAAGCCAGCACAAAAGTTTGCAAGTTGCTGCTGTCTGCCAAAAGGACTCCCTCTTACATATGAGGATTGGCTGAAAGCACTGCCTCTTCAGGGGAGCTGAACTTCTTTGGTGGGCTGCAGAAACAGAACCAAAATCCTGATGATTTGGTTTTGTTTCTGTACCCTGCCAAAGGAGTTCTCTTCCATGCACAGAGGGATGCTGAACTCCTTCAGCAGGGTGAAAAATCACAGCCAAAATCCTGAAGATCCAGTAATTGAACAAAGCAGTCACATGGGCAGTAACACGATATTTCACTTGATTACCATTTTCCTCAATGACCAAGAGACCTCCCCAACTATGGTTGTAAGTCGAGGAAGCCTGTAAGGCTGGATAAAATCCTGCTGATTGTATTCATGCAGCTTTCTTGGCATGTCACAAAGACATGAGCATTTTCTCCCACAATGTTTTCTTTTCAACTCCCCACTGTAGGAGTTGAACTGGTACTGGAGACAATTAACACTAGTGTCACATCTGTTTAGTTTTACAACTCCATTGTCTATTTTATTAGTCATTCCTGATATTAAGCTATCATGGCATTCTTCTGGGCTGGAAAGTACTCTTTATGGATTTTTTTTCTAATAGATTTTTTGGAGTTTGCAAATCATGGTGTTGTCCAATGTAGAAACACTGAAATCAACATTGCATACATGATGACAACAACCCTTGAAAGCATTCTTAGGTTCTGAGTAGACTATTTAAAAGGAGAAAACCTCCAATTCACAAAAGACGTATGTAGAAAAGAAAATATTACATATTTTGCAAAACAGTTTTAACCTCTTAAATTACAACTGCACATTCTTCAATAAACCACAAAACATTTTTTTCTAGAAACCTGTGCTTCTTAGATTGGACTCCTGCTTCAGTTGAGTATATTTGTGAACCAAGTGTGTCTTTGGTTTATTCAGGACATCTGTATGTAACTTAGGCCTAATGTCCATAGATCTGTTTGCCACTATACAATCCAGGCCTAATAATAGGTATACTATTCCATGTGCAGTGAGACTCAGTTTTATGCTTCCAGAGTGTTCTCATCAGATTAAAATATATGCTGCTTCCAGTAAAAAATACCACAGAATACTAGAAGCAGTGAAAAATGTTGACTCTTTTATTATCAAGCTACAAAAAGAGTCACAGTTCTATTGTTAATTTGAACCGTTCTGTTATATGCAGATTATAAGAATGCTAATACATTATTTTGGCCAGTAGAAATAAGATACCAGGAAAAATATTGTTTTAGAGAGATGCTAAAGAGCTACATATCTTGAATTATTCAACCCAAAGCCACTTGAGTTGGAGATCATCAAACCTTCACATGGAATTTGCTGCCACAAAAAAATCCCATGTTAAAGAGCTACTTCTTTTGACTGGTAGAAAACTCAGGACAATCAACTTTCCAGGATTTAGTGTTATAAAGAAAGAAGAAAAATATTTACCCACTGTGCATAGGTTTATTCATATTCTGATCATACCCTCACCCTGTTAACTTTTATCAAAATTAAAAACAGATTTTCAGAAGACAAAGACACTCATTTTGATTGTTCCATTATACCTCTACAATATCATTTTTGAGATACACCAAACAAAACTGTACATAACATTCCGAGTATAATAACAGCCTTGATTTATATAAAAGAAAAATAATTTATCCTTTCCTGAAGTACCTGGCTTAAAATTTGTTTTTTTTCACAGTACTCA
>JANHZU010004980.1:6139-17489 GCA_032468055.1 Acrochordus granulatus | reverse complement strand
GCCATACATTACGACTGGGAAAACCATAGCCTTGACTATGCAGACCTTTGTCGGCAAGGTGATATCTCTGCTTCTTACTACGCTGTCTAGGTTTGCCATAGCTTTCCTCCCAAGGAGCAAGCAAGACTAATGCTACAAGAGGTTAGAAATTTACCATATAGAAATGCCTAGTGTTGATGCATAAATTGTTAATATCTAAATCTAAATTATTAATATTTAAAATTCTTGTGAGAAAGGGAATCAAATGTTTTCATGTGGTCCTAAAAGATATTGGTGTTCACTGAATCTCTTTGAAAAGGACCTTCCATATGTAAGCTTACACAGCTGGAAAGGCTCTCTTGTAGCCAACCAGCTATGTTAATTCATTGGAGCATTCTAAAGATGGCTTCCATCTTTGGGCAGCTACATTTTGGACTGCTCCTAGAAATATCTTAAGCTATCCTGCTTAGTAATATACAAATGGTATCTTTTTTATTTAAGCAATTGTTTGTTTTAGTTTTTATATAATTGCTTTCTAATTGGGTATCTTTTTTCTTTTAACTACTATGTGGATACAATTAACATACTAAGTCATAATGTGGTTGATTTCATTTTGGTTTAGCATGTTGTGCAAGCATAGTCAGTTGAGGTTTATTTAATTTACAATGCCTGAACCCAGTAATTGCTTATACATTGGGAAAGGAAGCAAAGGCTTCCTTTGTATATACACATTTTTTTAATATAGTTGTTTCTAATTAAGCAGCTTTTAAAAACAAAATTCACCTTCACAAAACGTGTTTTCCAGAGGAAAGATTGGGATAAAGTTAGCCAACCTCTGTGTCACTCCCCCTTTCAAATTACCACTAATTCCTAGGAAAAAATATGTTTTGTTTGCAATATCTCTGAGGATTGGTATTTGACTGATTATTTAGCAGAGATGCATTTTTGCTGAAGAGAAACATACTTATAATTGGCCTTAATGAAATAATATAGAGGAAGCAGCTGACAAAGCAAAGCAAATGTATTTACAAACAATGCTAACTGCTTCATATATCTTGCCTTCTTTTCTAAATCTCTTCTAGCAGTTGAGCAACTCAAGCCAAGGTCAGCTGGATTTTGGACTTCATAAAATAGTTTTTGGAATTATCACTCACAGAGTTTCTTATTGCTAGGGTCTACTCTCTTATTTAAAAGAGCTGCTTTAGCAATACTCTATCTCATACAACCTTTATTACTCTGAGGACCTCTTTTACTATTATATTAACTCAAGAAGATTATACTTCCATCTTCCATGAAGAAATGCATTATGGTGATGCATTTTAAGTCAGTGCTTTTAAAACACCTTGTTAGCCCACCCCCTTATTCTCAAGCACCCCCCAGCATGAGCTGTCTTTTCATTTCCCATCCCCACAGATCCTTCTCTTTTTCACTTTTTTCCCCTTTGCTCTCCTTCCTTTTCTTGAAACACCTCTTATTTTAAATCACATACTCTTTCTTTCTTTCCTCCTCTAGAGATGTGATCCTCCTTCCTCCTTCCTCTTTTTCTCTTTCTTCCTGTTTCCCAAACAAACAAGATGTTCATTTGCCCACCGTTTCCCATACTGAGCAAGTATCAAATGCAAATGGATTTTGCAGCATAGCCAGGCTGACTGGCTAGCTGACTATGCAGAGTATAAAAGCTGGCACCAGCTCCACTGTGTGCTTTGGAATCCAGGGAGAGATGCAGTAATGTAATTACAATAATAACTATCCTGCACATTAGCATGCAAAAGAAATATATTCTAAGTTTCTGGCAAGTCTTCTTTCTCTCCCTTATTACTGATGAAGGGGTTCCCACAAGGAACTGGAAACAGACAAGACATGTTGGAGATTTGGAATTCCCTAGAAACTTACACAAAGAATATGGCATTAAAATAGTTTGAAGCTATTGGTGCTTTGGAGATGTTACCCCATTTTTATCTCGTTCCTGTACTCAGTCCATAACTGCCCTGTGAACTGAAATGCATGTGTTCTTGCCTATGCTTGAAATGGGAAACTACTGACAGTGCCAGGTAAGTCATTCTGCATATTTTAAAATCAGCTTTTTAAAAGGCATTCAATGACATCTGGAAACATACACTTCTGAACAAATTTAGCAGTCATGGGATAAAAAGAAAGATCCTCTTCTGATTTAAATACAGAAAGGAACAAATAGGAAAACCGGCTCTTCTCACATTAGAAAAATAAAAACCATAAAAACTGAGGTGCTCAGCTGATACCAAATTAATGACACATTAAAGTGCTATCCCCCCCCCAAAAAAAACACCAAACAAACTGCAGCTCCCAAATAATGTCTCCAAACTTGGGAGTAGACAATAAGGTAGAAATTGCAGTTCAAAGCAACCAACTATTTAATGAGGATCACTGGAATAAAAAATCCTAAACTCACATGTATCTTGATGATATCTGAGCTGACTGACTAAGCAAGAAGCAGTTCACTTCAGTAATTGTCCTCTCTGTAAGGATGGACTGTTCAGGGAATGCTGGTGCAAGTACTGAAAAAATGGCAAATTTCATACATTTCATGATGATTATTAGAAAGTTATCAAAAATGAATATGCATATCATAATACTTTTATACAAACATATTACAAATACTTATGTATTTTTTTAAAGAATAGGATTAATCAGATAAAGGAGACATATAAAATAATGCATGGTGTTGACATTTTTCTTTCTGTAATCTGGAGTCATGTAATTAAACAGAGATTCTAACCTAATTTTCTTGCAATACTGCAGAATTTTCTATGGAATCTGCATTACAAGATGTAATTAAAACAAGATAAAAATTTCCCCTTTTCAGTCAGGTTCAACTCTAGGGGGTGGTGCTCAACTTCGATTCACAGCTGTGGAAACCAGCATTTGTCTGAAGATGCTTCCATGGTCATGTGGCTGGCATGACTATATGCCAAGGCACACGGAACACTGTTACCTTCCCACCAAGGTGGTACCTATTTATCTACTTGTATTTTTATGTGTTTTCAAACTGCTAGGTTGGCAGGAGCTGGGGCAAATAAGCGGAGCTCATCCTGTTATGTGGCACTTGGGTCTCAAACTGCTGAGCTGGCAATTGACAAGCCCAGCATCTTAACCACTAGGTGACCACTCCCCAGAACAAGATGTAATAATGACTGCTAAATCAGAAGATTTAAAAATGATTAAACATGGAGGATATTGAGGTGGCTATATATTAACTCGAGTATGGAGAAATGATACCTACCTCTCAGTATCAAGTTCTTGAGAACATGGACATGGACAAATCATGATAGTCAGGTTCTGCTTGTGGGTTGCCCAACATGACAACACAATACAATCAATCAGTAGTCCTAATATAACTCATATAATATGCATATACTATAGATATATAGACATATTCTACTATTTTGGCACATCAAGCAAAATGAGATTAAAAATCAAAGGGAATGAGAATAAATGGGGATTTTTTTATATACTTTGAATGGAAAGTTAAGATTACTAGTTTTTTTGGGCTGATGAGAGTATCTATTTGCCAAGATGAGGAGAATCTCCTTTTCTACTAAGCTGTAGAAAGATTGGACAATCAATTTGAAAATTGTGGGTTTGAAAGCAGTTAGTACCTGCCTTGATGATTGTTCTTATTTTGAGCCAATTGGATATAATATTTAAATAAGCAGTATCAAAACTCTTACTAAGGTAGCAATAGCATTCCATTTCCTCTTGTAGCAGTTTCTGAAGAATTCATGCCTGTAAATGCATACTCTGGCAGGCATCCACCAGCTGTATAAAATCTTCAAGTTGGAAAATGGAAAAGAGTAAAAATTAAAGCCCTAAACAACTGTTTCAATGGTTGAATATTTTTAAGGAACATTACATATCAATTTCTAAAGATATTCCCATTTTTAGCACTTAAAGGGTTTGGAGATGTAATTCACACCACTCATTTTCACACTGTAAGGGGTTGGGATGGGTTTCATTCCACTTACATTCTTTTTAACCCAGTACAGTAATTGTGCAGGCATAGCTAATATGGATTTAAACTGTTCCCTTATGAACTCTAAGCCTATGCTGCATCTGATCTGTAATAATTGGAATTATCCTGAGTGCATAGAGTAAGATTCTGATGCTAACATTTAAACTGCTACAGGTAATCTTTTCTAGTCAGTAAAGGGTTTAAAAAAAGCATCAGGAACATAACATCACAAAAAATGACTTGTTGGATCATCACCTAAATTGGATCTAATATAGTAATCTGTTTCCAGCAAAAACAGTCAAATGACTTTGGCTTCCAAATCATAAGCATGGTCAGAAATAATAACAGCCATATTTTCTTTTTCCTTTCTACTATGATGCCACTGTATCATAGTAGAAAGGAAAGGTTTATTTGGCTAAGCAAATTTTTTTGATAAACTTATTTTCCATAATTGTATTTGATTCTTTAGAACTTTACAGATATAAACATACTTAATCTCCTGCAGAGGTTAATCTATTTATTTGATTTAGGCCACCTCTATGTAGAGGGACTCTAGAATATGTATAGATATTAGAAATCATAGTTAAAAACAAAATAATTGACAATTATAAACTATAGCGATGAACAATCATAAATTACCAATTTCATGAACACATTGTATGATGTGGGCATTGAGGACCCCACAATTGTTGTGGAGGAAGCAAAAGCATTTGCTTATATAATCAACCTAATATTTGCTGATTTGTTAAAAACATGCAAATTATATCTTTACATTTATCACCACAATGTTATCATCAACGTTAGCCATTATTTTAAAAAGACCTAAGAAACTGCATAGTCCTGTGTCTTGCTTTACAGATGACAAGTTATATAGGTGTCCTCATTTAATGACTGGTCACTTTACAACCATTCAAAATTACAATGGAAAGAGTGTTTTATGGCTCATTAAACACTTCTGGTTGTAAAATATTGCATTGTCCCCAGAATTTTGGGCACATGGCAACCAGTTCACATTTATTACTGGTTGTACCATCCTTT
The DNA here is from genome assembly GCA_032468055.1 of Acrochordus granulatus. Classification (NCBI taxonomy): domain Eukaryota; kingdom Metazoa; phylum Chordata; class Lepidosauria; order Squamata; family Acrochordidae; genus Acrochordus; species Acrochordus granulatus. Next base: position 12,484 of record JANHZU010004980.1, on the reverse strand, counting down.
AATCAAGTGAGTGCAATTTGCTATGGTTTTCAGAAGAAAATGGCAAAAAAATACCCATTGGAAATACTAGATTTGCTTAGTGATTTCATTCTATGACCATTGTAAAAACTGAGACAGTTCACAACATGACCAGCTTAAAGATCACCTGATTTGCAACTAAAACTCCAGGCCCAATTAAGCGAGGACTACCTACTGTATATATCTTTGTGAAACACTTTAGTAACATTTAGTTGGTTGATCTGCATTTAAAAATTATTACAGTTGCCTATGTTTAATTTTACACCTGAAATACATTAGGCAGAGGGTACCTTAAAACCTTCTTATTTAAAAAAAGTCTTGGTTGAATGACTATCTCTCCATCTTTTTATATGATTTCAGTTCTGTTATTGCTAAGGCTAAGGAGCTGTCCAACAGGTCTGGGGGGAGGATTTCCTGAAGAAGGGAGCTGTCTGGTTTTAGATACAGGAAACTATTCTGAGGAGCTGGATCTGCAATGGCCAGACAACAGTTGCAGAGCTTTATATTGGACAGCTCCTCTTGCTGTCTACTCTTCCTGAAGGATCAGTGGGTATATCATCATTCAGAATATATACTTGTTCTGGTTTTCTCCACCTGAACAGAAGTCAGAAAAGCAGCTGCCATGTAGGAATTGTGTAATTTCATGTCTAAAGTGGACCTTGAGAACTCTAGGGCTGAGGGTTGGGATCAATCAGCAGTTTTCCAGGTACTTTTTCTATTGCTCAAGGCTAGTAATGTCTTTAAAAACTGCCTTGCTTAGGAAGGGGCCAGAGGCACAGTGGTGCAAGTGATTAAGATACTTGGCTTTCAGCTGGAAGGTTGGCGGCCCAAGATTGAGACCTGATGCTGCCATGGAACAGGATGAGCTCTTGTTCTCTGCCTCAGCTCCTGCTAACCTAGCAGTTTGAAAGCATGCAAATGCAAGTAGATAAGTAAATACCCACCTACTTTGGTGGGAAAGGTAACAGTATCTGTGCGCCTTTGGTATCTAGTCATGCTGGCCACATGACCATGGAAATGTCCTCATATGAATTCTGGCTCTCCAGCTTGGAAACAGAAATAAGTACCACACACTAGAGTTGGTCATGACTGGCAGGGTAACCTTTAACTTTTTTTATAGACATATGAATGGAGAATCTTATATTTAAACTGATAAATTAGCTTCTTCCCACCCACATTTGCAGTGTGGCTTTCATTGGACAGTCAATGATTGATGAATCCCTTAGCCTAGGAAAGTTATGTACCTTGCCCTGGATCTGTTGCCAAGTCCTTGGCTTTAACAATTACCATTAATTATTTTACTATGCAGAAACAACTTCATAGTAATTAGATTTACAAAAACAACTGCAGATTCAATAAATGAAACTATCCTTGAGTAGGAGGATGGATGGATCATTGGATGGATGGATGGATGGATGGATGGATGGATGGATGGATGGATGGATGGATCTGCCATCCAATAATAGCAACTTGCATATTTTAGAGATTAAGCATCAACTAAATTATGATAAATGAGAAATTAAGGATAACATTTGAGTTCTCATCATATTTTGTCATTATCTGTTTTCTTCATACAAATGTAGAAAGAAATCATTTTTGTGCAAATCATGCAGTTCTACATTAAGTTAATAATGGGTTTATTCCAATGGACTATATCAAAAATCACAAATAATAGATTTATTGAGTTTTTGGAACGTGGAAAACCATGTCTCCTGGATAATAAATGCTCAATCTTTTTCAACATATTAATGTCTGGGAGTAATACAATAATTATATTCTAAGTAGAATATCAACAAATACAGAAGAAAGCCTTCATTTCTCCTAGGCTTTTCCCCCAGAGTTCTACTTCCAGCAAATATCAGTACTTACAAATGCCCTCAAACAGACTCCTAATGGTTTGTAATCATACAAAATCCATAAAACATAAAATATTCGTCCCTCAAACTAGACAAGCACTGGTGAGTGGTTCCATACTCTTCAAACATCAAAAGACCTTCTTCTTGAGTACCCCTCCCCCTGAAAATAATTAGGGAGAACACTGTCTGGATCTTTGGAGGCAAAGTGTTTATAGGAGAGGAATATATCTCAAAAAGCAATGTGCTCTCATTCTCCCCTCTGATTTCATGGGGCAAGGAAGAATCTCAACATGCCCCCTACTGGTTGAACATACTGAACCAGGCAATACCTGGTTGCCTAGAGGCCACAACCATAAATTTATCAGTTAAAGCCAATATTTCAAATTATGAAATATAAGCAGAAGAAATATAAGCAGAAGCCTATTGACAGGTAATTTAGTGCCTACAGAACTGGTGTTATTTCAAATTGGTGGCTCCCAATGTCCTGCCTGCCAGTTAAGTTGGTTTCCAGAAACTACCAGCTTCTGGACAATTTTCAGAAGCAGTCCCATATAGTGACATTGCAGTAATCCAGAGAAATGCAAGCTGCTGAGAGCAGAGGTAATCATGCTAGAGTACCGTGCTCTGGAACCACAACTGGCACACTGGCCAAAATTGGAGAAAGGTATCTCTAGACAGAGCTTCCACCTTCCTATATAGCAATAGCTATGAATGTATTAAACCCTGAATCTATGAATTATTTATCCTAATAGTTTCATGCAGAAGGTGGAGAGAAAGAGACAGAAACAAGCTTAGCAACACCTATATGTCCTTCTCCATTATTGACTCGTACTGCTCATTCAGGAAAGAGCAAACCACTGCAAAACACTTTCCCCATCTTTCAACTCTAATAGAAGTTCTAGAAAGATACCATGATTGATGGTCTCTAAGACCACCCAGAGTTTTAAAAGAATCAGAAGAGATGCATTCCTCCATCCATGTCCTGATAGAAGGTATCCATTAAGGTAACATCAGTTTCTATGCTATGTCCAAGTTTGAATTCTTATTGAAATAGGTCTAGTTAATATACCCCTCTAAGGAGATCTGTAGTTGGAGCCCCATCATTTTCCACAACCTCTACTGAAAACAAAAGTTAGATACTAAGAAATAGTTGTCAAGATTTGCTGAATCCAGGAGGAACTCTTCAAGACAAGAGACATGACTTCCTTTTTAAGAAGGACTTTGTTGGTCTTCCAGAGCTACCTTCTTATACCCATCCAGACTTCCCAGTTGGGGCATGGCCGAAATCCACAGAACATCTTACCTACTTTGTTGGTATCTCCAGACCAAAATTAATTCCAAATAACCTTGAAAGACACTACCAGGGTCACTTCTAACTTTATCCATGTGGAATTTAGGCCATGATTATTTCAACCACAAAATTAGTCATGGTGGCAGGAATACAAGAAATAGCCATATTAGAAATATGTGGTCTTTCTAAACTGTTGTTCTTTAAAAATAGTAAAAGTAGTGGTCTTGCATATGTGTTGTGTCTATGGATATGTTGTAAACATACAGATAATATCCATATTTGACCTAGATGAAATAAACAGGAGTAGCAGTTGTAGCAAAATGGAGAATGGTAGCAATATCTTTGATTTATTATTTATCAGATTTATTCACCACCCAACTCTGTAAACAACTCTGGGTGACTTACAATAAAAGAAGCAATATCTTTTATAATGTTCAGCATACATATTTGGAAAATATATAAAATTATATACTACTGACTGGTTGTGATGATGAGTGGACTTCATAATGATTACACTTAGACAGATCTTGTAATCAGTAGAAAGCTGAAGGGAATGTTCAGCTCAGTGCTGAATCTTGCAGACAAAAGAAATCTCTGTTGGTTCTGCTTTGAGTAAATCAAAAGACTTTATGAGAATGTCCCAGTTGTTTAAATAGGGTAGGTAATGCATGACAGTCAGATTGGTGTGGCGCTTAAGGCACCAGGCTTGAACCGGGACGCCTTGACTTCCAGCCCTACATTAGACACAAAGCCAGCTAGGTGACTTTGGGCCAATCACTCTTCTCAACCCTAGGAAGCAAGCACAGTGAATCGTTTCTGAAAATTTTGCAAAGAAAATGCAGGGACTTATCCAGGCAGTCATCAGGAGTCAAGACAGACTCAAAGGCACATACATAACAAATTAAAACATTGTTCAACTATAAAGGCAAAAAAAGAGCTTTGCTCAGCTCTGCTGAGTTTAGTGGGAACATCCATATAGATTTCTTGTCAACAGTACATAAACTGTTTGCAGTTGGGTTTTTTTTGACATGTTTTGGTTTTTCTTGACTTTCTAGTCTAGCCAACAGCTCTTGTCTACCTTGTGGTCTCCTGTTCATTATCAACCATGACCCAGCTTAGTTTTGAAATCCAGATTAGATCTGCCCCTTGCTGCCACCATTTCTATCACAACCTCTTACTAGTAGACATGATGGTTAATGGAAGTTGGAATTTAACAGTCAAATATACTGTTTACTCTCCAGTACTTACTTAAATGGGACATTATGTACACTATTGTCAGATATGCAGTGTAGCTATCAGAGTTAATAACTTTCACACCAACAACATTATCTTTTTGAATGTAGTACTCAGAAACCTTATTTTCAATATACTGTTCTTGAGTGGTCAGACATGCTGAAAGGCTCCTCTTTCATAATGATAACATACGGACATACACACAAGCACACAGAAAATTCATCAAGCACACATTTGAAAATGATTTGGTCTGAGATTTTGTTTACTGACAAAAGTAAGTGCAGCAGGATACATTTTATAGAAGCCATAATACACTTGAATGTTTCCCACCATCTTCTGAAGCGATGTTCCCGCATAGGCAGGAAGACAAACTTCAGATTTAACCAGTTGCAGTAATTACTTCTTCTGACCAGGGAATAGGAAGCTGCTGACTTATGGTTCCATGCCAGTATTTATTATGTATAGAAGTCATGCTACATCTCACAAGCCCAATTCTGATATTTCAGGGTTTGGGAAAGCTGGAGGACAGGAAAGGATAATGCAAAATTTTGCAGTACAGGTAGTCCTCAACTTGCGACTGGTTGCTTAGCTACTGTTTAAAATTATGACAGGCCGAGAACAAGTATTTGACATTCTATAAAGCACTTCTGGCCATCATCAAATGTCATGTCACACACACACACCATGCTCATATGATTGCACATGTTGCTTGACAGCAGGCTCACCTTTATGACCAGTTGCAGTGTCCTGCAGTCATGTGACTGTGATTTGTGACATTGTTTTTGAGTTTCTAGCAAAAAAATGCCCAGTCATAAGAATGGGTTTAAACTTACAATTACAGTGTTTGCTTAACAATTGTGGATTTGCTTAACAACCATGGTGATTCACTTAACAACCACTGCAAAAACTGCTATAAAATCAGTCATGTGGGTGCCTCAACTTAATGGTGGTAACAACTTGCAGCTCGAAATCCAGTCCCAACTGTGTTCATAATTTGAGGACTACCTGTACTAGAATGTTCTACAGAATTATGGATTGAGTGTTAGCTTTATTGTTAATTGCAACTGAGTATAAAAGGCATTCTTAACAATAACTGCAACTGACAAAATGAAAGTGTGTTTGTGTATATAAACAGAAGCTGAAAGCAATGATACGTATTGATAATTAACATATTTCAATGCCAATTGTCTCTTGATGCAAACAAATAGTTAGGTTTAATGTGCTTATTATAACTACCAGCCCATCCTTAGAACTCCAGAATTGGTTCACAGAATAATAATTAATGAAACTGAGAAGAAAATACAGTGCGTACTTAAAATATTTACAACTGTTCATAAAAAAGGCATGATTGGCAAAACATCTTGTTAGGCCACTCTTATAAACAAGAGAAGAGATTGTTCCTTGGTACAAATATAGCCATGGTTGCAGTCGCTGCATGGAATAAATGCCCAGTATAAAAATTGTCATAATTATAACTGATAATCAAGTCTGAGAGTATGGTGATTATGAATGTGTTAGGAGAGCTGATAATAATTTTTCCAACAAGTATATTAGATTATGATGACGTGATTCCAGCTTTGCTTGGAACCTGTTTATAATTAGGATGTGGTAATAATTAAGAAGACAAATATCCAAGAAAAACTACCTGTTTATTTAATAAAGACATACTAATGAAGTAAAGGAATCATCCAAGTTGAAATTTTGGTAATTGTCCTGAAAATGAGATCTACTTCTGCTGAAGTTTCCTTTCCCTATATGTAAAGCATTTCATTTTGAATGCTGAACATTTTGTGCTAGAGAAGCATTTTGCTAAACTGTTAATCCTGCTAAAATAGTAAAATACAGTGGTGCCTCACAAGACGAGTAACTTGCAGGACGAGAAACTCGCAGGACGAGCAAAAAATTTAATCAAAAAATATTCCGCTAGACGAGCCGCGACTCACGAGA
>JANHZU010004979.1:59527-69593 GCA_032468055.1 Acrochordus granulatus | reverse complement strand
TGTTTCCTGTTGGATTGTCTGGTGTTAAACTCTGCTTATCTGGGTGTTGATTGTGGTTGTTGGATTGTTGCGGCTGATTAGTCAGAATGCCAGGCTCCCAAGAATTCCCTAGCGTTTTTTGACTTGGCTTGGTCTAAAACGCTCATATTTTCCCAGCTGAACCTGTGGTTGAGTCTGTCGACGAGTGGTGAGACTAAGGAGTTTTCATCTTGTCTCCTGACGGCTAGTTGGTGTTCCTGGATGCGCTCTGCTTGTCTTCTGCCTGTCTGTCCTGCAGACTGGCTGTCATAGTCCTTACACTGCATATGACTCCTGTTTTTTCTCCTGGGGCTGCTGGGTCCTTTGGTTTGTTCGGGATGGCTTTAGTTGGTTTGTGTGCTACAGTGATGTTGCATGATTGTTACAGTCTGTTGGTTGTTTCTGAGATGTTATTGATCTATGGAAGTGTTATCCTTTTCACAGCTTGTCTTGATTGTGCTGTGTGGGTTGCGTGAATGCTTTCAAAAAGTGTCTGACCACTCAACCCACTACAGCTCAACCAGCACAAGGGATGGACAACACTACAGCACAACAAGGGAGGAGAGGGGTGGACAAACAGCCCTATCTAACAGGGAGTTTCCAAGGAATCAGTAAAATCTCATAGTTGCCTGTCCTTGTGGTTTAGGACTGAAGGTAGACTATCAGTGAACATGGAGTCTTCATTTAGGTGTTTGGACTAATTTCCAAGTTGTAGCAGTTAAGTGTTTATTGCAATCAACCATCAGCCTGTGGAATTACATCATGCTTGAACAACAACGTGAGGAATGACTGTAGTGTTGTAAAGTAGGCAGAGCCATCACCTGAATTTGCACGTGCATGGCTCACTTCCACACATTGATGTGATAGGAGGGAAAACACCAGAAAAGTGTCTGCCTTTCTCTTCCCATTCATTAAAAAAAGTTATTCAAGTGTGCTGCAGTCTTCTAAAATGGGCAAGGGGAGTCCCATGCATTCCCTGTCACTTCACCTGTCCAACTTGGTGGCCTCCAGATGTGATGGTCTTCAAGCCCATCGGCCTGGGAGGGGATGGAGTACCACAGGCGAGGGCAGGGGGCAGTAAGTGGTGGCCCTATTTGGGGCCTCCCAATCCAACAACCAATGGCCAAGGATGATGGGTCTGTTGTCTAGTATGTTGGGGCCATATCCTGCTAGAAAAGCTGTGTTTGAAGACAGGCTCACTTCAATACTTTCCCCAGTGATTTAGAGGACACTAGATTGGTGGGTCATCCTTTCAGAGATATTACCTGATCTATTTTTGTGCAGCAGCACTGAGGTGGCCACAACTTTGCCAAATTTCAATGCCACAGGAGTCATGGGTCCTGGATTTTGGATGCATTCTGTAAGTTAGCCTAACTGAGGGATCCTGGTTCAAAAACCGTTGCGCTGTGATGTACCATTTTGCCCAGCTGAGGGTTACAAATAAACAGACACAAGGATTTAGGAGTATATAGATGTCCTGTGGTGGATAAGTTTGTTCCTGACCTGTCATCAACTCCTTTGTTTCAGGCCCCGGGAAGTGGCTCCTGCCTCCTCTGGCCATTGTGCTGTTGTTGGAAGCCCTCCAAGTGCAGAGCCTGCCAGTCAGATCCTGCCATCTCCCCCAAATACCTGAGCATCCAGAGGCATTTAGGAAGCTCAGAAACCAATACGTGAGTGATCTGAATCTGGAGCCCTAGTCTAGCATTCCTCTTCTGGCTGGAGAGGGTGGGGATTTCATTGGGGGATGTGAGCTGAGTACGCATGGCCATCTGGAAGCTCTTGGGGGGCTCCTTTGCAGACTGAGTGATGGGATGGAAAAGCCTTGACAGAGTCCTGGGAGCTTAAGCGGGGGGAGATGGAGCCCCACTGGATGTACAGACAGACAGACAGACATTCTGGCTTGAAGAATGGCTGTTTTCAGTAAATTCCCTAAAGAGATGATGCTAATTGCTGGAGGGATTAAAGCCAAAATTACTGGGAGACCCTCCTAACCCTGGCAGTGGACAGTCAAATCTCTGGAGATCTTTGGAAAGGTCCTCTGAAGGCAGCCTTCACGACCAGTCCACACAGCCACTGAGTCCAGAGCCTGACCTCTGGGCTGGCCGTGGGACTTCTTCTGGAGCTCAGGGAGCAGCCATACTGGTTGGGCCAGGGTCGGGCAGAGAAGGCCTGCCAGCCACGTGCCCTGCACCCCTCCCACAAGACCCCTACATGGAAGCATCTCCAGCTCTTCCTCCCAAGACTTTAATGCTGCCCCCCTCCCATCTTTTCCAATTCCAGGAAGACAAACGGTTCAAAGGAGTTGAGCCCTGGAAAAACTGTTCCCGCCTCCACCTCTGGTTCCCCCGAGTGAAAATGCACCACTTGCGAAGTGTAAGTGACTCATGGCTGCCCCGAAACCAGCCAAGCAGAGGGCACCCTGGGCAAAGAGTCAGCAAAGAAAGCCTTTGGCACGGGCACAGTGCAACCCCCAGCCCACGATATGTGGGGGGCAGCCTGGACAGGTCTTTGTGGATCTCTCTGACTCATATCCCAGAATAAAAATTAATAACTTTTTGCCTCTTAACAACTTTGAATTGTGTGAGTCACGTTAAAAGAGACCACGTTTAGAAACTAGTTTTAAAAATGTGCAATCAAGATATTGCCTACTTTAGCCCAGAAGGGTCAATCTAAAGAGGAAGGGAATAACCCCCTCCCTGGGGCATTGAGCAGGGCTTCCAAGAAGGGCATAGCTTGGCATGGAAGACCAGGGGATTGAAGAGGTAGCTGGAGGGAGGGGCTGAGGCTGGACATCCACTTGGGCCACCTGTGATGGCTGCCCGCTGGAAGAGGGTGTTGGCCAACAGTCAGTTCCAGGCAGCCCAGCTGCAATCCTGGGCCCCAGGGGAGAGGCCAAGGGCAGGAGACTGTGAGAGGCCACAACCGAGGAGCAAATGAGCCTGCCTGCCAGCAAGAGATCCACCAAGGCGAGGGCGTCAGGGCACTGAGTTATAGAAGCCTCAGTGCAACATGGCACCAGAGGAAGGCACGCCCCGTTGGAGGAGAGTCAGGCGGGCCCATTTCGAGCTCTTGACCAGCCTGCCAACCCAGTGCCCACCTGTTCCTCCTGGGTGGGTGTGAGAAGCAAATCTCAAGAGGGGAGATCCCTACCCAGGCTGACTCGGGATGTTTCCCTGCCTGTTCCTGCTTCGCACTACTGAACATTTCCCTTGGAATATTCCAAAATAATAAAATAACATCTTTTTTGGGTAGAAATGGGAAAAGCTGGAAGCCATGGAGGCAGAACTGGCTCTGGCCGTGCCTGTTTTGCAGAACATCACTGAGCCTGCGTTCTCCAAATACGCTTCCCAGATTTTGGAATTCTTAGTCCCCTTCAAGGATCACCTGGCTGCATGTGTAAGTACAGCCCTGCAGAGAGAAGCCTCTTCTCCCCCCCACAAACATCTGGGATCCAGAGGGAAAGGCATCCTGTGGACTGACCCTTTTCCTCTTTTTGCAAATCCAGCACAACCCTTCCCACCCCCACAAGTCCAAGCCCCTCCAGGTATTCAAGGAAGAGATCCAGAAATTCAACGCCAGCAGCACTCAGGTGAGCAAAGTGGCTGCCTCACACTCAGGCCTGAACATCTTTGCTCAGAGGCGCAGGCAAAGGAGCACCAGAAGTGAGCTTGGGGCACAGATATTTCAGACCCACTTTAAAAAGTCAACTTGCTGTGCAAGCCAGCTATCAGCTTCCTGGGCTTGGGGTGTATGTGATTGTTGAGGCATTTGCAGGGGTCCTGTTCTCTGATGTGGTGTGTTGCTTTGGCTGTTTTAGTCCGGGCGATCTGTCTAGGTGCTGTGAATTGTTTTTATTGTTTTCTCGATGTTGTAAGTCTCCCAGAGTTGTAATCCAGTGTTTTCCAACTTGGCAGCATTAAGATATACGGACCACAGCTCAGATTTCTGGGAGCTAAGTCCTCACATCTTAAAGTTGCCAAGATTGAAGAACAGTGGTCCAATGGCATGGGTGGCTGTAACCAATTTATTCAGTTCAGTTTGGAAGAGCGCTGGACACATGTGTAGACTTGCAGCCTGCAGACCTTCCATCGCTCAAGTCAGAGGCAGTGCACCGAGCTGAATTGGCACTCGGGTCATTAAAGGTTTCTTATGTCTGCTCGTCTCCCCCCTTCCAGCAATCACCAAAATGTCTGGAGGCAGCCGTTGGCCTCAATGTTGTGCGTCTTCTGGAGGAGGACATTGGCCAGCTCAGGCACCACTTCCGCCGCCACCGAGACTCTAACTGAGGCCGGTCCTGCAGCTGCTGTTGCCCGCCAGCTGTGCTGGCAAAGGCAACCCAGATCAGAAAAGCAGCTGGCAGCCACACTGACTCTTCCACAAAAGGCATTTCCACACTACCACGTTGCCTTCAGAAGAATGGGGAGACGGATTCCCCAAGATTTCCTCAATGTGATGACCTGCAGATGCCCTGGGGGTTACAGGAGCTATATTCCCACACATCTGAAGGGCACCAGAGTAGAGAAAGTCTTAACCCTCAAATGATCCAGAGCTGAGCTTTGGATTCCCAAACAGGCTTTTCTGGGATTACATCTCTTATTAATGTCCTCCTGTTTGCTCCAAAGATCCACGTCCAGCTAACTGCTGCTTCTCTGCAAGCACGGAAGACTCACCTCCTTGTGCAAAAGGTTCCTGGTGAGCCTTTTGCACATCCTAGAAGCCTGTTGCACTCTCCTTGCAATTCTTCTCTGGCAGAAGATGCAGTCACTCAAGTGCCTTGTGAAAAAACGATGCACTTGCAAAACTGTGATAGCGCACTGTTATAAAAGGGTTGTTATATTTTTGTAATTTATTTTTATCTTCTTGGATCTGAAATTAACACATTTGGGAGAGAAGGAGGGAAGCAAGGGGGGGCTATTGTTTAAAGCGGATGGTCCTCATAAGAACACTATTTATTCATGCCCCCCCTCTGCCCAGAATGGTTACTCTTTCAAAAGGGAATTGTACGTGAGCTCACCCTTGGAACGGCCAAGCAAGGCTGACCTGTCGGAAGTGCCCAGCCGTGAAGATGAAATTGTTTGTCCCGGGGAAATCAGCAGCTGAGTGGACCTAATTCAGGATCCACGTCCTCTACGGAGCAGGCAGAGGGGCAGCTTCGGCAGAGCAGCCCCTTGAAGGGAACTGCTCTTGAGAAACGGGAGGGCGGGCAGTGGCCAGCGGTGGTACGAGACAGCGGCCTTCCGAGAGGGCCTTTGATTGAGACTTTACAATACTGTGCTCCTAGTTTCGTTCCAGAAGATGGGGCATCATTTCTTAACAATGTGAGAAGTATTCGGCGCTAGTCCAAAGAGCATTTTTATGGTTGAAATAATAATTTGTTATTTGCTAATTTATAAACAGTCCGATAATATTTATTAAATTTTATACCATGCCAACAGAATGAGCACCTACAGTATATGTTGTTCTTTTATAATGTCCTAAAAGGAAGGACATTATATATCTGAGGGAGGGAGGGCCCTTGTCTCAGGGACATGGTTGGGAGCCAGGAGATGTCGCAGGAACCCAACCAAGCAGGAGAATCAACCAGATCTAACAAGCACGATTTCTTGGTCCCTCCAGACAGTGACACGAGAACAAAATCTGGTTTCCTTCACAAGCCTCAACCAGTGTGCCAAACAGAGAGCAACATCTTGTAACCACAGCCTAAACCAAACCTCTTTGGCTGTGTCCAGCGTGCAAACAGCTCTTTGCTGTCCCTGGATTTAACTCTTGCTGACCAGCCTGGCCCAGGCCCCCTCCAAGATGTGAGCATGCCTTTCTTTCTCGAAAGGCTGGCTCCAGAGCAGCCTCCCTTGTTCCGCTCCCTTGACCGGGTTCGTACTGCAGCTCCCATCAGCCCCACCCTAGCAGGGGAGAAATGGAAGCCCCACCTGGAAGAACCCATGTCCAGTCAGAGTTTCCTGCTCCGGACCTCTTGGCCTGGCTGGGAGGTAGGGGGTCATGGCAGGCTAAAGCACACGTCAGGCACTTGCCTGCCTGGCCGTGAGCAGCCCACCCCTGGCAAGGGCCTCTCCGAGAACGTTACTGGCGCTCCCAGGGTGGGCTTATGGCCACTCACCGCCCGTTGCGGCAGTGGATCGTGTGATTGCATCCTCCTGGGCTCTCCAGATACAGGCAGCGAGAACAGACGACGCTCAGCCGTGGTCAAGAGCAGAGAAGTACTTCGGGCACTCACACAAATCCAGGCCAGCCGCCCTCTTGACTTTTTGGTCGCCCCTCTCCTTCCTTCCGCAGCACCTGGACTGCTTACGCTCGGCCCCCCGGGCATCGCTCCCCATCCCTCGGCAAAGGCCTTGCTTTGCTTCTGCCCATCAGCCGTGAGATTCCGCCACGGGCCGGGCATTCATTCCCGGGCCTCCTTTCTGTCCACGCAGCTGCAAATTCTGCCAGCACGAAAAGGCTGCCGAGAATTATTTTAACTTAATGTCAGCATTAATCACCCAAGAGCTAACAATGCATTGATGGGATTAGTAATTTCACTCCCCACACACATATGTAATTCAATTAAACACCTTCACTTTTTTCATTTAAATAAATTAAGTCTTTCCCATCTGCTGTCAAAATACTGAGGGTTCAGCTAATAGGGGAGGAAGGAGAGGAGAAATAAGGCTGGCGGCCGGGTGGCCTCTTGGGACCGGCGGCCATGAGGGAAACCAGCGGAACCAAGTACGACTGAGGCCCAGGCAACCTCTTTGCGAAGCAAAGCCAGGCTGAATGATGGGTCCAGGAAAGCCACTCGGCGCACAGAAGTGGCCCTGACCACCAGCAGTGGACATTCGTTTCCAACCCGCCTACTGAAACCTGTGACTGGCCGCCTGGGCAGGGCTCGGCCTGCGATGCCCACCCGCCCTGGTGTCGGCAGGGAGAAGAGCCCTTGGCTCCAAATCCCAGGAGCGCTCAGCGGCTGTCGAGGGGAAGCCCAGGGCTTCGACGGCGAGCTGGGAAGTGAGCGTGGGAGGCGCAGCCGTCCTGCTTCCAGCCTCCCAAAGGCTGAGTCCGCCCCGCTTTGGGCTTGGAGGCCAGCCGAGGAAGTGCCGCATTTCCGACTTTCAGCAATGTGGAATCCGCCTGGGCCAAACCTCTGCAGAACGTCTCGGAAATGCTCAGGCACTGGGTGCAGGTGCTCCGAACCCCGCCCTGCCCACCTTTCAACTCCCCATAGTCTCAGCAGGGTCCTGCTATGGCAGCTGTTCTGGAAGCCGAGGTCAACACCGCTGGGGAAGGGGCAACTGAGGCCCAAGGCGGAATGAGACTACCAAGCTCCATCCAATGGGTGGGCAGTTGGCCAGCCGTCAACCTCAGCAAGCCATCTGACCAGCCAGCCACCAGCAGGAGTAGTCAGGGATGAGGGGCAGAGGACCCCCTCCCCCACTGTGCCCCTCAGGAAGCACCGGTGCAAATGCCTGCAATGAAGCCAGCCCCATGTCCGGCCTGTTTAAGAACAGCTGCCAGCAGCTGGCTTCCTTTGGGGGAACAACTCCCGGGCCTCGAGAAATCCCCATTCCTGGACCTTGCCTCCCGCCCAGCCACCTTAATCTCGGCTCTGTTCCTGGCCCGGCCATTCACTGCCGGCCCCGGACAGCATCTGCAGCTCTGAGCCATGCTCTAAGGCAGTTCTCGTCCAAACGCCTCACTCTTCTGCATGTGTTCCCACAGTATGCACGTGCTTGCATAGTCAGGTCTCTGTCTGCTGTTGGACTTGACCACCTGCGATTACCAATAAACCATTTGCAAACAAGGCAGCATCCAGCCTGAAATGCCCAGTCCTGTCTTGACAGGGTATCTCGTGACACCTTTTCTGACAAGAAGTGCCAGTGCAGCCTTGCAGCTTCTCTGTTAAAGAAGAGCCTTGTTCAGCCATGGCACTAAGCCTCAATGTGATTTCCTTGACTGGGGTCAGCGACTCGTGGAAGGAAGAGTTAGGACACAGAAATGCTCGAACTACCATCTGATCTCGGATCTGAAGATTTTTGCAAGGAAGAGAGAAACCTTTGCAGGCACAGGTATCATACCCACCCACCCCTCTTTGAATTCTCCCCTGGACTTTAAAAATTAACCCTCCTACTTTTGTGCAAGCTCCTCAAAAACAAGCCCTGCTGTATTCAACAAGACTTGCTCCTACGAATTCAGAAAGGGGATAGATCTTGCCTGCCGTCCTGTGATCTGTTTCAGCAGACACTTTAAAACATGTTTCCCATGTGGTAGACTGTATTTTAAAAATAGCACCTCCTTTTTCACATCAGAGTAAAATCTGTGTTATGGGCTTTGCACTGAGATTCATTGCAAAAAGAAAGAAGGAAGCTGAAAGACAAACCAAAGGCAAGATTCCATCTGTGCTCTGGTTGCAACTTTGTTCTGTGACACAGAGACTGCACTTAAAGCTGATTTGGCCAGCGGTGGGAGGACACATCTGGTGGAAATAAATAATGCCTTTCTTGAAGGGCCTACCTGCCCCTTGAAAGCTACCAAGGCTTCGCAGAAGAGCCTGGCAGCGCAGCTTCAAGAGTCCTGGTGCTGCTGCAGCAGCTGTGCGTTCAACACCTTCCCCTTTTCCCTTTCACTGTCACCGCGAGCTGAGAAATGAAAGTGCCAAGGGCATCTTTTAAACTGAGATCAAGTGATAGGTAGAAAAGTAGGCTATCCCAATGTTTCTCAACCATGGCAGTTTGAAGATGTGTGGACTTCAGCTCCCAGAATTCCCCAGTCCAGTACGCTGACCACCTTTCTGGGCTGAAGAGGGAAGAGGGGAATAGAAAGGAGCTGCAGACCCCATAAGGCACAATGGGGTGGGAGACGTAATAGGGGTGCCCCCCCATGTCTGGCATTACACAAGAGGAAGTAATTTGCGCACCCATTTCGTATTTCCTAATAGTTTTTTTTAAGTTTCTGACAAGCTTTAGTTACTCTGCTAAGGAGGTTTCTGGCTCCTGGACTATCCTATCAGCTCCAAAGGCCATTCACTTTCTATTTTCCTGGAGCTGATGCTCTAATTTTTGCTTAACTCATGTAAGTTGTTATTACAGTATTTCTCTCTTGCAAGCTGTTCCCAAACTCTGGATTTTAAAGCAAGGTGAAAAGCACTAGTCACAAACAGCAGCCAGGAGCACAGACCCAACAGTCTGTGCTTTCCTTCCTCCAACACTCCTTATGATGGCTCAAGGTTAAAACAGTAGTAAAACATCAAGGCAGAATTTAGCCAGGACAGAAGCAGTGAAAAGAGCTGGGCACAATACTTCTTACTGTGTTGTAAGAAGGCCCTTGGGAGGAGGAGGAACATTCTGCAAATCAGCCATAACAAAACAACCATGTTTTGTTATCTTTAACAACACATTAAAAAAAAACTTTAAAGCCTTCACCAGAGCTGCTTTAGGCTGTTTCTATTTTTTGCGTCCCACAAAGCTGTAGTGTTTTCCTGCAGTTAGCAATAAAGGTAATTTGTGACTCCCCCTCACTTGCTCAAGCCAGAAACCTCCTCAGCAGCAGCTCTCAGCAGAGTAACTGAAGCTTGTCAGAAACATTAAAAAAAGCTATTAGGAAATGTGAAATGAGTGCACAAATTACTTCCTTTGGAGGAAGTTTGGAGGCAAGAGATGAAGCCTCCTGTGCAATGCCAAAGCATGGACCGTCATGGGGGGGAACCCCAATTGTGTCTCCCATGTACACAATGGCGAAGCATGTCTGCAGCTCCTTTTTATTCCCCTCTTCCCTCTTCAGCCCTGAAAGGTGGCTAAAAGCGGCTTGATGACAGAAGAGAGGGTGAACTGGGGTCAAAACCACAAGAGCTGAAGGTGGGATGTCTTCCAAGCAAAGTTGCCCTTCTTAAATGGGCAGGCGAGCAAAAGGGATGTCGATTAGTTTAGTGCCAGGGAGGGCAGGGGGGGACAGACAAGGCTGCTCACTTATGGAGCATGTGGAGGCCGCTTTTCCTGTATTCGCCATGAAGCACTTCACAGAGATGGCTACGTTGTGGTGAATCAACCTTTGTTACTTG
>JANHZU010004979.1:43224-54105 GCA_032468055.1 Acrochordus granulatus | reverse complement strand
CACACCCATCACACTGACTATGCTATCTATCCATCTCATCCTCTGCCGTCCCCTCCTCCTCTTCCCTTCAATCCTTCTCAGCATCACAGTCTTCTCTCATGAGTCCTTCCTGCGCATTATGTGGCCAAAGTACTTGATTTTAAGCTTCAATATCTGTCCCTCCAAGGACAGATATAATCTCTAATGACCTATATTTATTATATTATAAATATATATAATATATATTATAAACATATAATCTCTAATGACCCCCTGGCAAAACTGGCAGGCTGCACAATAGCAGGAAGGGTGAGACCATTTCATGTAGCATCTCACTTCTATGAGAGGAAGCCCCTCTGAATTCAATTGGCGTTCCTTTTGCATAGAAAACCACCAAGGACATTCATTCTTGAAGAAAGCAAGATTAGATCAAGTGCCATTTTCTCCTCCTCCCAGAGGAAATCAGCAAGAAAGCGCCACATTAATTAGCAGCAACACGAAGGCCTAGGAGAAATAGAATAACTTTGCTAACGTGAGGATTATGATTGCCAATTAATTAGGAGAATTAGAGTTCCTCCCCCACTCCCAAGAGGCCAGCACCAGCAGGGTCTGCAAAGACAAAGCGCTTGGACAGGGTCTCCTCCCCCTGGGGAAATGTCATCCTGAGTTCAGATGCCTGCAGGCACCTGTAAGCAGCCTGGGAAATCCTCCCTGCCCTGGAAAGCAGCTTTGAACCATGGCTAGCCCAAAGATGCTTTGTACAAGGTACAGTACTTTGTTCAGAACTCACCCAGAGAATTTGTGAAACACAAGAAAAGTTGAACCAGATCCATATTGTGCCTTAAAATTCAGGAAAGGCATGTTCACAAAGATGTAAATACACATAGAGGTACACAGGAAATTGAATTTATTTCAACTTAATTTTTGTTTCATGCTATTTGTTAATTTGGCCCTCAAAGAACTGTAGGAGCTGTGGGGGGGAATGGCCTTAAGTGCTCTGTTTGGGCAGCCAGATGTGTGGGGCAAAGGGAGAAGCTCTAGGTCATTAGCAAAGCAGGATGAGCCCCTTCTTGGCACTGAACCTCCACTCTCTGGGAAGATGAGCCCCTAGGGTAATGGCTCAGCCTTACTGTACATGAAAACAGGCTTATCTGGAACACATGGGGCAGAAGGTGATGTCCAGGCCAGAGGGAGGCAGATGTGCTCTAAAGTTCCTCCTTGTGGCACCTGATTAGCAAGCAGGGAAGCCCCAAGATAGTTGCGTGAGACCGAGATAGAGGCACGCTGGCGCAAGCAGTTAAGAGCTCGGCTTGCTGGCTAGAAGGTCGTGGCCCGAGTTCAAAACCCGGTGTTGCCATGCAGCAAGGCGAGTTCCTGCTGTTCTGCCTTAGCTCCCGCCCACCCAGCAGTTCGAAAGTGCACAAACCTGAGTAGATGAATAGGCACCGGCCCTTCCAACGGGGAAGGTAAGAGTGTCTGGTGTGTCTTTGGCGTCTAATCATGCCGGCCACGTGACCACGGAAGCGTCCTCGGATGAACACTGGCTCTTCAGCTTTGAAATGGGGATGAGCACCACACGCTGGAGTCGGTCAAGACTGGCAGGGTCACCTTTACCTCTGGCTCAGCCTCCAGAAAGCGTAAGTTTCAGCAGAGCTGATTTCTCCAGAGCTGGAACTGAGGTGCCCAACAGCCCAGAGTTCCAATGGAAGACTCTCCCTTGGGCAGAAAGCCCCACTGTCCCCCTGAGGGGAAGCATGTGGCACCCATGGTGGCTGCAGAGAGCTCAGCCCCAAAGAATCCAGCAGGCAATGAGGGTCATTTGTGGGCCACGACCGAGTTAGGCAGAGAACAGAAGGAGCATTTGCCTACCACTCTTCCTGTGCACCGGGGCCTGAATCCAGATGCTTCTGTCTCAGGATCACCCTGTCAGAAGCACGGACCTGGGAGGGACAGGGCAGTGGCCAAGGAGTGCAGTCAGTTGGTCGGTAGGTGCTGTTTCAGGTGATTGGATGGGCAATGCCCCCTTTTGTTTTAAAAAGAAGTTGGGGTCCTTCCTCCATTAATACATTACATTTATTTTGATAAAGTCTGGATAGTTATTAGCAAGTTTTTTTATTACCCCTCTATTCAGGAGCTCAAGGGGGCAACCCCTCTTCCCTACCCCAACAGCCCAGTGAGGTAGACTGGAATTCAAGACCCCCACCCGCCTCTCAGTGCTGTTTCTGATGGTTCCAAGGAGTGCCCAGCAGATCAGTTCAAGGTGGATGGGTGAGCAGCACGTGCATCCAACAAGGAGAAGTAAGAGTACCCAGATCTACCCAGAGCCTTTTTGGCAGGGTGCAAACAGGACCCCTCAAGGATCCCCAAAGCACCTCAGCACCACAGATGCACCTTGTCCACAGGCTCTAAGATCTGACCGATCAGCTGGCCCCCTTTTTCCAATGGGTGGCTTTGCCTTCATAGCCAGGCAACCCCGCTGGTACTGCTGGAGAGTTGGAGGCTTCAGTTTGGCAGCTGCAGAGAGCACTGCTTGGCCATCCCCAGTGTTTCTCCAGGGCTGGCAGGAATACAGAGTCCCTAGTTGAACCATGATTTATTCAAATCATTTTTCCTGGTTCAGACCATGCCAGAGAGCATTATGCAGGTTCAGAGAACACAAACCTCACCTGGGTCAGTAAGAGCATCATCAGATGCCTCAGGGATCAGGGTAGCCAGTTTGTGTTTAGTCCACAGGTGACCCTTTAGATGGAGGCCAGGGAGGCCCACTCAGTTTCTTCTTGCAGCTCAACATGGGAACCAGGGAGGCTGCTTTAAGAGGAGAGACAGGCTATAAACGGGGTGAAACCTAGCACCCTGTCTCATAAGGACCCAGCCCTGATCTTCTTGGCTTGTGGGATGTTAAATCAGAAGATGGCTTGCTCAGGCTGAGCAATGTAGGGATGTCAAGAGGCCTGCCCTACCTCAAGATGCCCTCTGTCATTTATTTTTACTCACGCGTTTTCTGTAGATGCAGAAGTTTAAAATCATGGAAGGGATGCCCTCTAGAAGAGATGAACTATGCAGTTTTGCTTTTTTGGTAGCCTATTTCTTAGTGTGCAAGCATGACTTAAAAAATGAGGTAATTAAACATAAAAGAAGTAACATATTATATTTCTTTAACTAGAAAAGATTATTGTTGACCATCTCGCCCAAACTCAGTGCTCTATTTAAAAAATAAATGCTCACAACTAGCACTTTGACACAAAATCCAGGCTCTTTATACAAGACAATTCATGGCTAAACTTACTAGAATGAATCACAGCAGTTTTTTGAAGCAATTTTTAAAAAATCATCTCAACATGAAATACTGTTGAGTTACCAAAGAAAACAAAAACAAATACCCAATATAAATAACTTCTTTAAAAAAGTAACAAAACCCCACAAAATGAATCAGTAGTCATTCTTGCCAAGGGGGTAAATATTTCTGGACAAAGCCTCCAGTTATAAAATTCTTCAAGCAACCAGGAGGCAAGCAGGGAAGGAGGGAGGCGTTTGAGGCCCGGTCCTCTAGCCTGCAATTAAAATTCCAGTCCTTTATTTCAGAAAACTGGGAAAATGTAGTGTTGGGCTAAGGAGAGGATTGGAAACAGGAGGAGTTGGAGGATTATCACCTCAGGAACCACACCTCCCTGACTTGGCAACTTCTTCTGAGATTTTAAGCCTTTTTTCCTGCAGGAAGCATTAACATATTCTTGTATTCTTGAGGTGCTAGTGTGTTAAAAAAAATCTGCATGTAAAAAATGGATTCCTGAAGTAAAAGCAACAACCAGCTATCTCAAATAGGGGAAGGGGAACAATTGGTGGGTAAGGGGGATTGCCAAGCCCCTTCTGGACCACTGGCAGGTGTGAAATACCAAAAAGGGAAAGTTTGGGGAGGCTGGCTCAGGTTGGCACCTCCAAGAATGAAACAGTGCCTGAGATGGGGGGATTCAAGATAACCGTGTCTGGGTTGTCTTTTAGTCAGGATTGCTAGCACCGAAGAAAAAGAAGACCGTGTTCGAGACCCCCAGAACAGCAGAGGATGGAGGAAAGAGATCTGACCCCAGGAAGTCAGCAAAGACCGTCTTGCTAGGGCAGCCCCACCCAAGGCTGAGAGGAGCCTTGCTAACTACACCAGCTGGATCCAGAAGTATACTGGTTGGAGAAATGGAACACACACACACACACTTACTCACTCACGTCACTGGCAGTATCTTTGGGGCAGGCTGCTCTTTTCTTGAAAAGGAAGTGTGCAGCACACTGAACGCACTTTGTAAAAAGAGTCTCCAAAAATGGCAAGATGGAGGACTTGAGGACTTGAAATGCTTGGGGTAGGGGGTTGTAGGGGCAGCAGAGCAAAGGCTGTGACTGCAAGAACCAATATTTGCCATCTGAACCCAAGGGAAGACTTTTGGTGACAGGCTGCTTCTCCCCCCCATCTGAAGAACTAGCAGAACAAAGATATGTCTGATACACCCCCACAAGAATCTAAATCCAGGCAGGGAGAAAACCCCAAGTATCCACAGAGAAGCACACCCCTCCCCCTAATATTGTCTGAATGCAGAGAAGCTCGCGCTGTACAACATGCAAGGAACAGTGGTGGTCAGAGGAGCAGTGGCACCTTCCTAAAGACGGCAGCACTCCTCTTCCCCCCTCAAAACACAGCCAGGCAAATGCCCCAGGGCTTCCAGCAAGCAACCCTTGAGGTGCCCAGAGGCCTCCCCTTCTGAAGCCTGGTGCCCAAGAAGGAAGTGTCAGCTGGCATCAGAGGCACTTAAGCCATCAGGGAGCAGGGCCACTTGCTGAGGGCCAGGGAGGTGAGCCCACATTTTGCCACTTCACTACCGGTTTTGCAATGCAGGGAGTAGAGAACTCCAAAGTAAAAGAGAAGCAAGCAAACCCATGCAGGACAGAACTAGAGGACAAGGAAGGAAGCCAGAGGCAGGCAGCCCAGGGATGAACGAACACCCTCTGAGTTCCCGTAAGAGATGCTGCAAGGCTACAAGAGAGGCAGCCAACATCCTGGCTCTTGGCGACAAGAAGCCAGGCAAAGGGATAGTATGAACCTCAGCCTTTTGGGATCAGGGGCATCAATGGCTGCAGTTCCTACCCAACCAGAAATAGGCCCATTTTGTTCCTGGACGCAGGGGGGCAGAACGTCTGCCTGCAGCGCCCACACTTCCTGTCTTATGCTTCCTAGCATGCTATGGGAAAATCCAACGGGTAGGGCTTGCTGTGAGATTTTGCCCTTTCCTGCCCCCTCCCTTAAAACCACACCTGACCCTTTACAGCTGCAGTCCCACTGCTGAGCTAAGGATGTTCTCAGTTTCCGTGACCAGCCTAACTCTGCAAGCCCCTGCCCCAACTAGACAGAGGACCTGCCGTGTGACTGGCTATTCAGAAGAAACAGGAGTCACAAATTTCCGGGTTCAACAACTAAGGTTCTCTGGAGCGAGTTTTCCCTACCTGAGATTCAGGATCCCATAAATTATTGCACTGCCTTCCCTTCCCAATGAGGAAAAACAGCATCAGGAGGTGATGATCCAGGACGTGTCCACCTGTATCTGGGGAAAGATGTCTGCCCTTGGCTCTGCTGCTCCCTCCTACCTGAAGCAGGTGAGAACTCAGGGCTTAAAAGCTTCTGCACAGGAGGCTTCCCCCTCCCTCTCTCCCAGGGTCCTTTGGCCAAGGCCCCATTTTCTCTGTGCTCAGCTGAGAGAGGAGAAAACTCTTCTGCAATGCTGGACTACAACTCTTTCCCCAACCAGAAGATTGTTGTCCATGATTTAAAAAACAAATAAAAGGGCATTAGAAATGTTTCCGCCTTTTTTAACGCCCCCCTGCCGAAGCCCCACTTCAGTTCAGTAGGATAGTCTGGTGATGCAGAAAAGGTCTGCTAGAGATGGGCCTGCAGCATCCATTTGGGGGGGCTGTGTCATCGGTTGACCAAGAGGCGCCTGTAATTAAAGGTCACAACTATCTGCTGAACACCTCCTGCTCCAATGAGGGATTCCCCCCACGAGGCAGGATTGGAGGGGTGACAGAGCCCCCTCCTCACTGGCAGGTCTCCAGTTGCTTCATGGGACTGGCTGGGGATGATGGGCCTTTCCCACCAGATGGGCCTTTCATCTCATCCGGTTTTGCCTCATCAGGGGCACGATGCAGGATGGGGGGCCAGCTTTGCCTACAAAGGGATGCTTCAGGAGTTCACTGGCCGTGGCTCTTTGGGCTGGGTCTCTGACCAGCAGGCGATCCAGGAACCCCTTCAAGGAAGGAGAGACCTGCTGAGGAAGAAGGAGAGAGTGGTGTGAACTATGGCTGGAAGAGGCCAAGAGGAAGAAACAGAACCATCTGGGTGAGACCTGCAGGAAGCCCCCTTTCCCAGCACTGGACCAACCCAGCTTCTCTATCCATCCTGGGCCAAAGGAACTCCTGGCCTGGTGGTCTTGAACCAGGTCCTGATCTAGGAACTGACTGGTGAACCTGACCTCACTTCATAAATGTCCCATTCTCCTGCCACAGCCATGTCCCAAGAGCTGGGAGAGACTGATGAAAAGAGTGTCCACTGCTACCAAGGATGGATGGCAATTAAACCACAGCCACTGGCAGGAAAGGCTGACAGCAGAAGGTATACGTGGATAACGTGTGATGTGCCCAAACAAAAAATGGCTGGACACAGCAATCCTGGGGGGCCTGGAACAGCATCCATGGTTCTTGTACTCATCCTGCCCAGCTAGGAAAAGCAAAGAGCAGCAGGGGGTCTCACCTTGTGCATGTTTTTAAGTTTAGGGGGCATGTTGTCTCGGATCATCTTCATGGCCTTCAAAGGGGGCTCGTTGAAATAAGGAGGCTCCCCATCCACCATCTCTATCACCATCACACCAAGAGACCAGATGTCCACCTGAAACAGGAGGAGGGCAATCAGGAGCAATGGCTGTAGCAGAAGGGCCAGCAGGCCTGGCAGCCCAACCCCTCAGAGATGGCAGCTTTCTCTTGTCACAGAAAGCATTATAGATTGCACTGCGCAGGCGGGGGGGAGGGAAGGGAGGGCTGCTCTATTCTGTCTCAGGCTGTGACATTCTTCCTTTTCAGGTGGATTTCACAGCATACAGGTTGAGTAACTGAGGCAGAAATAAAAAACATCAGTGAAAAAGAAGCAACATTCATGGTCTTTCTTATCTGAAAGTCCATTTCATCCACACACCACTGCCCAAAGGTCTAGACTAGGGATGTCCAACCTCGGCCACTTTTAAGATGTGTGGACTTCAACTCCCAGAATTCCTCAACTAGCTATGGAATTCTGGGAATGAAGCCTACACATCTTAAAGTGGCCAGGGTTGGACACGCCCACCCTAGTCCCCTGGGCTTGGCAAAGCTAAAATGGGGTGGGAGTTGAAAGGAGGGCAGCCATCCAGAAACATTCAGTTCAGGATTTCAGACAGGAACCTTCTCGTGTCTGGCCATTTTCTGAGACAATCAGGCACAATCTGGGGCTCCCCGTCTACAAATGTACACCTAACTGTTCTGCTGCTTAGCTGCTGTCTCAAAAGGTCCCCCTGAAAACCGCTCTGCATAAAAGCCTTCCCTGGGAGAGAAGATCTGGAAAAATCACAGAGCCAAGCACTGTCTTACCTCTGGCCCGTAGGGCAACCGGGAGATGAGCTCCGGGGCCATCCAATAAGGGGTCCCCACCAGCGACTTCCGGCGTGGCACCTCCTTGTTCACTTGTGCACAGAATCCAAAGTCTGAGAGTTTGACCTAAAGGAAGTGACGAAAGCAACGATGGCAGGACTCATGCGGAGCTACTGCCAGAGTTTTGTTTCAGAAAGTCCCCATCACGACCGTCATAACTCCATTTCTGACAGTAACTCAATTTCTAACTCTATTTTATCAGAAAATTGAGAGGCAAAAAAAGGTATAATATGCACATTATACACAACTGGAATGAATCCCACTGCTTACACTCTGGCCTGTTCCCCAGTTGTGGGCAATCTCCAAGGCCTCAGTCAATCTTTCTGGTGGAGAAGGCAGCAAGGATCTTTTTCTGGCCTGGATAAGGAGAGGATGTTCCTCAGGAGGAGGTCCTACTCTGAGATAGAGATTCTTCCTCCCTAAGAGGCTTATCCCTTTTGACCCTGCAACTGTTTGGTTTTATTTTGACTCCTATCTACAAGTTGTACAGACTCTGCAAATAGGTTTGGGGAGTCTTAGGTTTCCCACAACAAATGGTTCCATGTGCCAGGCTGATCTGTGTGCAAATGCATAGGCCACATAATTTCCATTGACACAAGGTTGGCAGAAATGCTGTTCTAGGTGCTTTCTGAGCTTAATTGTTTTTCTGCAGACATTTCATTACCAAATTAAGTTAAATCATTAGTGCTGCACTGATCATGTTACCTAGCTTGGTAATGAAATATCTGCAGAAAAACAGTCAAGCTCAAAGAGCACCGAGGACTCCACAATTCAACCCTGAGCTACAAATATTCTCTTCAAATGCTGTTCTGTTTGATTTGGACTCTCCACTGGAGAGAACACAGAGAGAGGTCTTAAATGTTCCAGAAATTCTAAAAAATTCTTAAGACTATCCAAGGATTGGCCACTGCTACTAAAGTGGAGCTGCAGGTGGTGCTAGAGGCCTTTGAAATTTATTCTTAAGACTTGCATGCAACCTGTCAGGGAATTTGGGTGCTAAAAATCAAGTGGTCCGAGGAGCAAAAAGCAGTGGGGTGGGGGTAGGGACTGATCCTTCACTGGGCTCCCTCAGAAGCAGAGGCCTTGTGTTTGGCAACTTACTCGGCCATCATGGGTGAGTAGAATGGAGTCACTCTTGATGTCCCGATGGATGACGCCCTGAGCATGGAGCACGGAAAGCGCCTTCAGCACTGAGAGGCAGACGGCTGCAATCTGCTCTTCATTCATCCTTCAAGCAAAAGAAAACACAGCACTTACCCTTTTAACAGAACATGAATCTGGTTCCTGGATTGGAGAGAAATGATAAACTCTTGCCTGATTCTCACAGTGGCCAGCCAGGGTCTGGCTGGATGCAGCCAAGCAGCATCTTGTTGGGTGCTCATACAGACACACACAGAGAGATCTGAGTTCCACCAAGCTAGTGTGGCTAATTTTTTCAAAGGAGGAGAGAACATCTGTCTTTTCACATCTCTTACCTTGTGTGAGTGACAATGTCGGTCAAAGCACCACCTTCCAGGAATTCCATGACAACCCAGAGCTCATCACCCACCAGGTAGCTGTTGTACATCTCTACCACATTCTCATGTTGATAGTCTCTCATGATTACAACCTGTGGAGGGAGAAAAAGGCAGGTAAGAAGGAAGGACAGACACAGTCACTGGATAGCACGTTCTCAGGTGGGGAAAAAATGCAGTGCCTCAAGGGAGAGGCTACTGACCTCACATAGATTAGATATTTAACCTTAAATCCAATGCTGCACCTTAGAATGGCCATGGAACTTGTGAAGTACGAAGATACTCTTTTCCCGAGTTGGAAGCTGGCAGGTTTCAGGCTCTGGTTCATTTTGCCTGGCCACAGCTTTGAGAAAATATTTTATTGTGAGCCGCCTAGAGATGCTTGTACTGAGTTGGGCAGCAGATACATTTAGTAAATAAAATAAAATAAAATGCTAAGTCATGGTCCCCAAGGACAATGCTTTTCTTCACTGTACAGGCCAGTTCTCAGCCTCCTTGCCAGGCCTTCCCTTGAAGTCATCCTGGGCTCTTCCTAATCAATGGAATTAAACTGTCAAGACCAGGACTCCCTCCTGAAATCAAGCCTGATCTACAAAGGAATCTGCCACCTAAATGGTCCAGGCCATGACCCCAGATGGAAATGCCAAAGCAACCCTATGGTTTAGCTCAGCTCTCTCAT
This sequence comes from Acrochordus granulatus, assembly GCA_032468055.1. Lineage (NCBI taxonomy): Eukaryota > Metazoa > Chordata > Lepidosauria > Squamata > Acrochordidae > Acrochordus > Acrochordus granulatus. Next base: position 44,223 of record JANHZU010004979.1, on the reverse strand, counting down.
GACTAATGCTGGGTGCCCTCCCACATGGCTCAGCATCCACCCAGGAAGGATCCCTCTGCTCTTTCTGCATGTTCAGAACAGCAAGAGCAGCCTTTCCCTGAGCTAGAAGCTCTGAGTACGAAAGGTGCCCAACCAACTACGACCCACTTCCTCCTGTAGAGACAAACATGAGGATGCTCAGCCGAGCTCCACCTTCCAGGCTCCTTCTGTCTGTGCTGCCAGCACATCCCTTCTTCCCCCAAAGAGGAAGGCACCACTACCGCATTTTTCCTTCTTCCCACCTCGTTGAAGAGCAGCTCCCGCCTCTGTTGTTTGCGCAGGTCCATCTTCTTGACTGCCACCAGCTTTCCAGAACTCTTCACGGTGGCAATGCAGACAATGCCCGTGGAGCCTTCACCAATCTTGATGAAGTTGTCTAGGTAGGTCCTGGGGTCTCCAGGATCAACCACCATCTGCAAGGCAGCTCGGAACTGTTCGTGGGAGACCCGCTGGGGCTCACGCTGTGGGGAGCAGGGCTGCTGAGGGGCTGGAGGAGAGGGGACCAGAGGCTGCGGGGGAAGCGGCTGCAGAGGCTGGAGGGCTGGGGGTGATGGCATGTGGGTTAAGTGGGGGTCTGAAGTATGTTGGGAGAGTCCCAGAGTAGATGGCTCCAGATTTCTGGATCTTGCTGGACCTGAAGGAGGGGGCCTGGTGGGGCCACTGTTTCCCCTCACAGGGCCATTGGCTGCTGTTTCTGGGGCTTTCCCAGGCCGATGTTCTGCCTAGAAAGAGTAGGAAAAGACATGGTTACTACAAGCATGAAAAGCAGAGCTCTCACTGCACAGGCACTTGGGACTGGTTCCATCTGTATCCTAGCAGACAGGGGATCACTCATGCCTTTTTCAGCTCTCTGAAAGAATCGCAACAAAGTTTAAAAAAAAACAACAGGCATCTGGACTGGATTTTTCTCAAGTCGAAGACGTTTCGCCTTTAATCCAAAAGGCTTTCTCAATTCTGAAA
>JANHZU010004979.1:27297-43124 GCA_032468055.1 Acrochordus granulatus | reverse complement strand
ACCAGTTCAATTTCAGAATTGAGAAAGCCTTTTGGATTAAAGGTGAAATGTCTTCGACTTGAGAAAAATCCAGTCCATATGCCTGTTGTTTTTTTTTAAACTTTGTTGCGATGCAATTACCCTGGACGAGTGAGAGTCTTCACAGACATGTCTCTGAAAGAAGAAAAACAGCTTAGAGCCTCACCCTTTTCTTCCTTTACACAGGACTACCACCTTAACATGGCGAGACTGAAGTTGTTTCTTTTGGTCCTGCTAATTTGCAAAGCACAGGTGCCATTCTTGGGCAGATGTGTATGCTAGAAAGTTATTCCCCAGAAGATGTGGATTTGACTGACAGACAGAATTGTCTATGGAGGATCACCTGCCTGTTCCTTTCTTATTGCCATCAAGAGATTTGGGGGTAGCTCAGCTCCATGCTGCTTACTCTGACTGAGGCAGAGGATTTCCCACCCCTTGCAAACAACCTTTTCACTGGTTTGGGCCCTTCCAAAGGAAGAAAAAAGCCATAGCATCAGTCAAATTAGGCCCCTGCACTCATCTCTTTCGAGCTTCCTGAGCAAGAGTCTGCCTGAGAGAGCCAGATCAGCGAGAGGGGGGAAAGAAGCATTGCTTCTCTTGGATCAGTAGAAAAGACTGCAACCAAGGCAGACAGATTAGCAGTTAGTTGAGGGAAAATGGAATTTTATATCTGAATTCTGGTCTTGTAGTAAGAGAAGGAAAAGAAAATACTGGGTGGCTGAGGTAGAAGAAAAAGTCATTTGATGGACTCCACAATATAAGATTGTTGCACAGCTGCAGAGTTCCTATGAAGACAGACAGAGAAGTTGCTACATAGGAGAACAAAGTAGCAGGAAGCTGTTATTAGCATGCACAAAAGGGAAGACCAAGCAAAGGGCAGATCACATGTTGGACAACACAGCAATGACTCCAGTTAGTGGAAGCAAGGTGCATAAATGCTCAGAAAAGGCAAGGCAAGAAGAAGCCACTGGCTGCAGCTGATGGAGGCCAGAAGGCGAGGGAGCATTACTTGGCAGAGAAAAGTGACGAGAACCCAGGAAAGGTGCAGAGCAAAGCATGAGGAAGAAGCAGGCTCTGCTCTTGCTACCAGCATGGTCATCCTGCTGCAAAGCAGCTCAGGGTTCGCCACATGGTCAACCAGCTAGGCTATGCTGAGAAAGGATGCAAGCATGGCTTGAAAGCCTTCCTAGGGTAGACGAGCTCAGGTGTCACGAGAATGGCATCTCCAGTGGATCGATCCAGGCTATAAGGGCGCCAAGCTCTAAGATGCCTGGAGAAGCTTTACCTGGGTGCCACGGACAAGATCAGTGTCTGCTCGTGGATAGGTGTTAAAAGGCCGTCCAGTCTGCTGCGCAGTTTTCATCACCCCCTCAGAGATGGGGATATTGGGGGTCCGGATATTGGGCCCGGAGAGGGGCCGTTTCTCCCGGGGAGACTGTGGGCTGGCCTCATCGGTGTAGGTCGATTTGGGTCTTTTGTCAGACTCCTCAGCCCTCTCCCTCTTAATCACACGCTCGGCAGAGGGCTCCTTCTTCCTGCCCCACTCAAGTGCTCGGTGACTATGCTCTGAGGAGGGCTTCTGGTGCCCAGGAGGCTGGGGATGGCTGGATTGCTGGTGCAGCCTGTTGGACTCATGGGCACGAGCATGTGGAGTGGCAGTCCTGTTGTCCCAGCTTCTTTCCCTGCTGGGATTCACATTATTCTTGGACCGCTCCTTGAGGTCTTTACTCTTGCTGCCTGCCCCTTCGTCCTCCATGTGGTGAGGAAGGTGGTGGGGACGGGGCCTGCCCAGCGCCTCGCCCAGGCCATTTTCTTGGTACAGCTGGTCGTGCTGAGTGGGGAAAGGAGGACTGTCCCTGCGCAGAGAGTTGGAGCGCGACACCGACATGTTCTCAAACTCATCTAGCAGCCAGGCCAGGGAACCATCCTTGGCAGCTTTGTTTCCGCGCACGATGGTCTTATGTGCATGGGATGGAAAATGGACCAGGCAGGGATGGGGGAAAAAGAGGATACACAAACAGAAAAGAAAATAAGGTAAGCAACATAAAAAAAATAAGATGCTTGATGGATGCTTGACAATTTCAGCTTTTGCATAAGAAGCACATGGGAGCAGGAGTGGGGGAGAGAACAAGGGAAGGAGGACCCGCACATGTAAAGAGAAATATTATCTCTGTTCATTTTCTCCTGCAAGCATATCTCATCCACACTGAAACTCTTCTCTAAAAAACATAAATGCTGATAATGACAAGAATGCTGGATTTTAAAAGCAATGATTGAAAGGCAGCCTTACAGCAGCTTTTCCCAATCAATGACTCCCAGATTTTTCAGCTAACAAAACCAAGTTACTCAGTCTGGGAACTGTGGACAAATATAACTTAAAAGTGTGGAAGATGGCTGTTAGGCTTCCTGGTCAGTTAGCCAAGTCTTCCAATTACACCACAAGCTATAGTAAGATGCTTCTGATCTAAAATGGATTAAAACCAATGCAGTATCTAAAACTTTTCAGATGATTCCAGTTTGCCAGAAGAAAGAATCTGCCAAATCAAGCATTTCCTGCTGTCTCTCAATCCCAGATGAGTCTGTAGTCAAATGCTTTCTTGAGCAAATCATTACAGACACACAGGAACCTAACGAACTGGGGAGAAAGGCTCTAATTCATCCTCATTCCAGGATGTTAGCTTGCTTTAGAAGGATAGACATTATTGCTCCTCCCAGCAACAGAGGTCAGGGAAAATAATGTAGGTCAAGGCAAGGTTGGATCATCTTTTTATTTTTGCAGAAGTAAACAAATCCAAGGAGTGGCAGAAGAATGAGTGCTGACCTTGATGGCTGCCTCCGTCTCTCCCTCTTCAGCATGTGTGGGCTGCCTTGAATTGAGTCCCCAGTGATCAAGAGCTGGTCTTTAGCCACCTCCCACACAACATAAAGCTCCACACTAGAGTTTTGCACATGTCAAAAGAATCTGAGAGCCTCTTATCGTCCAGCTCAGGTACCACCCAGGCAACTGGAAACAGCAAGTCAAGGCTTCTGAGGGGCCAACTGTGACAGGCAAGTGATCTGGAAACCAAAGCCAGGGTGGTGAACCACTGCCCAGCAGGAAAAGTAACCAGGGAAGCTGGAGAAACTAATAAGGCCTAAATTCTGGATAGAGATACTCCTAATTAGAGCTTGAATATCATGCACCTATCAACATCATGGAGGCAAATGAGCAAGTGCTGGTATCATGTTTGTCCAACCTCATACCAATCCCAATGCAAGTCATGGATAGAAAGAAATCTGGGTCATGTCATGTGGGAGTTGAGGTCCCTTGGTATCAAAGGCTCACATGCCATGCCTACGCAATCAGCAAGAGAGTCTTTGTCCACCCAGTCTTGCAGATGACATTTCAAACATTAATTAATGGAAGCCATGCAGAACTATGTTCCAGGATCAACATGGAATGCTTTTGTTGACCATAGTGTGCCAAAACATCAGTGACAATTTTTTTAACTGAAAAGAAGACCCTCAAGGTAGCTGAACAAGAACTTCTACACAGAAAGCAAACAGTGGAAGAGAGACACTTTATACAGCGACAAGTGCAAGCAAAATTTCTGCACTTTGCATGGGATTCCTGGAAACAGTCACTGAACAATATGTAATTTATGGCTCTGAATGAATTTCTGAAGCATCTCCTTAGTAAGTCAACAGTATTTTGCAGACCTGCAAAGATATACAATTCTAGCCGCAGCACACAGGAGCTTTCCTAGCAGGGAAGGCACGAGGGGTCTCTCCCACTGCAGCTACCTTGCCCTTGCTGACAGTTCATTCCGTCTCCAAGAGAAACAACCAAACCCTGGAAAATGCTATACTATCACCTGAGAGAACAGGAAAGAGTATGTGTGAATTTCTCTAACAAATAATTTCCCAAGTTGGTAAATCTACACAAACCACTGTCTCCAATTCTATGCAAGGTACCCTGCCCAGGAAACTGAACAGACATCCATAATGGGTGGGGTCGACAGGTAGGAAGGTCTGGGGATCAAGGCAGATGGATCTGAGGTAGAAAGTACCTGGGGAGAGATTTCTCCTCCACAAGCACAGGGCTTTGATTAAAAGTTCCTCATCACCCCAGCATTTTGGGACATAGGCAATGCTACACAGGGAAGCTCTGGCAGGACCAGAACAACCACTCTTGGCTAACTTTCTGGCACCTGGCTTTCCTCAAGTTTTGAGTCACTCTCTGCTCACACCATAAGGAAAAACCTCAGCCAGGCTGAAACTCAGAAGCCATTTCCTCCCTTGTCAGGGACAGGGCTTGCCACCATTCCATTTGTGGTTTGGGGCACAACAAGCCCATGCAAGATAGTGGCCAGCTGTTTGTAAAGACCAGTCCTTTCCTCTGGCATTGCTACCTGCAGAGACTGTTTAAAATTGTACACACTTTGCTGCTTCCTTTGCAGAGCACAGCATAAAGTGAGATGTGTGCATATGCCACCTGACCTATTTCAGATTTGAAGATTTCAGTCTGAACTATTTAGCCTGCTTCCAAAATACAGCATGCATATTTTTCAATCAAGCCAACTCTTATTTTTGCCTGATGTCTACATTTGATCCTGTTTGGGTCCAAAAGGTGGCTGATCCTTGGAAACCCATAAACCTTTTGCTCACATATGCACCTTGCTGGTAAAATTATCTTTCCAGGCTCTTGAGTCTGCCTGCTCCTCAACAAATTACCTCCTCTGCTATCCCTGAACCAAACTCCTTACCTTCAGAGATGTCCATCCACACGGTTAACGCAAGCCTAGCAAAGAACAGCTATCAGGAAGAGCAGAGGAGGGTATCTCAATCCCTTCCCCTGTCCCCGCCAAGAAAGCTGATCCACAGCCCCTTCTCCGTGGCAGACTCAGGAGTTTCTGCTCCAGCTGATGCTCAACTGTGCAGATACAGCTCATGTTGTTTTCAGGATCCGGTCCCTGGTCAGCTAGCCCTCAGCACCCTAATAATTAATCCCCTGTAAAGGAGAAATTCTACCTTTTCCACTCTGAGCTGAGCCTCAGGACACTTCTGAAAAGCCACTACTTTCATCTCCTAGGCCAACTCAAGAGGTGACACACTGGCTTCATTCTACCCCAAGGCTGCTCTGCCAAGATTCAAATCTTGGCAGTTGGACATGCCTTACATTTCCAACTTCAGAGTGGCAGCACTTGTTTTGAAAAGATACAGACTCTGGAGAACTGCACATTTGGTGCATGACAGACCACATATTATTACTTGTGAAAACTGAATTCACATTTTCCAGAATTATGCCTGAAGCAAAATGGCAGTTCATAACAAACAAAGCTTCATTTGTGCTCTCTAACTTCTCATATTACATGCCAAGAACTCAAGATTTGTGATTCTGGTTCCTTTGGGCCTAAGTTCAACACAAGACAGATACCATGATAAAGCTAAAAGGTTTCAGCCTTGAACAGATATCAGAAGCTAATCTGAAATCTAACTTCTCTCCACTGGCACACTGAATGAACAAACAAACAATAACTCAACTATTGTGTGCCACATGAGAGTACAATGCAGATGCCACCAACCTTCTGAGAGCCAGGTTGGACTGCCGTAATGCACACTGGATCCACCAGTGGCTTTGGCCGCTTGGCTGACTCCTCGATGATACCCTGCCATTGTCTTGGTAACCCCGTAAATTTCTGTTCCTGTTGGTCGTATCCCGTATGGACTCGGTGTTCAAAGTTGGAAGGGGCCGATATCTCAATCCGTTTCTTCTTTTTGGTGAACATGGTGATGTTGGCTAGCAGACCTAGAAGAAAGAGGGATTTTTAAAAAGTTATCAGTGAAGTACAGAAACAGGCAGGGAAAGCTTCTTTCAGGGCTGGATGTCTTGTAAATCAGCAGCTCAGGGGCAAGCCCCTGATCCATCTTCACACAAGGAGGCATCCCAAATCATTTGCAGCTTGGGAGATCCCCTTTCACAAGGCCTGATCAATGATTACTATTCCCTCCCTGCCAAGAGCTCAAGGCATCAGTCTCTCCTGCTAACCATTTATCAAGAGAATCCTCCTATGAAGATATGGTGCACATATGGACTGCATGCCACATTAAGGATCAATAGAAGATAAATTCAAATCTCCCAATGGCAGTGAAAGGAACAGTTGAACAGCCTTCCCTAATCTAGCATGCAGTGTTCTAAAAAAATGCAGATCATACCATCATAATTACTATTAAAGCAGCTTTCCCTGTGTTGCTGTGCTGACTGAGTGATAACTAAAGAACCTCAGATCAGGGAAGCCTGGTTTAAAAGAGGAAGATATATAGCACTGGCATGTTTATTCCCAATCATGCTGTTGTGCTTCTTAGAAATCTCTCTTGGCTGGCAAAATCCAAGGATCGGCTTTGGGTGCTGAACTTGATGACCTTGCTTTCCCAAGGGTGGCCAGCTCAGTAACACCAGAAAAAGCCAGCAGCCCCTCCCCATACACACACAAAAGTGTTCGCACCCACACATCCATCCATCCATTCTCAGAGCACGTGACTCTTTCTCCTCCCTACCTGGTCTTTTGGCCCCTACATTCTGCTGTTGCCTCATCTATCCTGCTCCTCCACACTCCATATGGGACAAGAGAGAACCTAGCAGAGTACAGAAAGTCTAGTGGCTTCCTCCATTCAGAGAAAGGACTGAGCCAATCCAGCCCTGATGTTCCCAAAGGCGTTTCTGAGATCAGCTGCAACAGGGAGACTCAGCATTCTGCATCACTGGTTCTAGTCAATCCTGTTGGACAAGTCGTTTCATCACCACAACATCCCCCATTTGTTCTGCCCAACTGGGACAGCAGCCCTCTCACAAGGCAGGGAAGAAGGCCAAGCCAAACTAGGCAGCAGTTCAAAAAGCAGAGTGGATCATGTTGCTACGTTTTTCAATACTAAGCCCACAGGTGGAGAAAGATTCTGCAGTAAACTGTAAAATAGCATTAAAAAGAAACCTGGGCAGCAAGGTGGATCCAAAGAGGGTTTCTCTAGTTCATATAAACAAGCACCAGTCTTGTTCACACCAAGGAGATTATACTTCCTTTAAATATAAAGGAGAGGCAAGAAGGAAAAATTCAGGAGCACAAAATATCTTGATTTAGCCAGTGTCTGGAGCAACCAACATAGTCACCTTTATTCAGCTTTAACTGTTTCAGCTGCAGCAAGACAGCCCATATGTGAATGGAAGTAAAACCCAGAAAACTAGACTTCCACTGTTAATCAAAGAGGCCAACAGCCATTATTGCCCTTCATGTTTAAGCTACTCTTCCTTTTCATAGTTAATCAACCTGCTCTGCAGGAAACCAGCTCAAAAGCCCAGCAATTAATCTGACCAATCAAGTGCACGTCATAGAATCTCACACATGCAGCAAGAGAATAAATATGTGTCACATGAACAGCAAAGGCACAAACACGTCTGCCTTCCAAAAGAAAAACCTCACCAATTTAGTGGACAATAAGCTAAGACACGCCTCTTAAAAAGGGCATGATAACTGCTCCTGCTGTAGAGGGCACACATGGGCATCCCAGCCCTTCAGACATGTTGGGATTACATCACAGCCAACAGTTGTTCTGAGTAGAACCAGCCAATCACACACGGAGAACAGAATCCTGCAAGAATTGGAAAAAACAAGAGGTTTTCCCCACACACAATGCATACTCAAACTTTGAGATTCATGACCATAGGAGGTAATGCTGGCTACCAGCTTGGCTAACTTCAAAAATGGGGTGAAGTAATTCATGGAAGTGTGACAATAAACTGCCCAGGGTCTAATCCAGCAGGGCCCTACTTTTGCTTTTGTGATTAGCCTTTTGGCTCCCTCCCTTTTTAGTTCTGTCTGGCTCAAAAGATACAGTACAATGAGCAGTAATTACACTGGCGTCCTCCCTGGTTTCTTGGAAAGGCATGGCAATGTAATGTTCTCTTAAAAAGTGCCCAACAAAACACCATCATAAATATGCAAAAGAAAACCATTTATTAAGACAGTATTCACCTCAAGAGTGCAGAAGATTTGGGGACAACAAAACCATCTTGATAGAACACCGACTTGGAGGGAAAATCATGCCTAAATAGTATGTATATTGGAGTTCTGAATTATGCGTGTGCAAATCAAATGGACTTTATCTAAACCAGCCCGCTAAGACCTTTCATAGTGCTGGATCACCTGTAATTAGAATCCTGTTCCTATACTGCCTACCCTTAAATAATATTGAAGATGATGTTAATACTCCTCCTCTATTCCTTAGTTTTCCAGCTGTATGTTGATTTCTGGTGGATGATAGCACTGAGGCAAGTCTTCTCAAATTTCCCAGCACTAAGGTACAAAAAACTTCAACTCTTGACCTTCCAAGGAGATCAGCTTCACAGTACAATTTATCCAAGAAGAACTGACAAAGCAAAACACAACCATGAATGAGCTGCACTGGTTGACATTTTTACTCCAACCACCACCTAAAAACTGACTTTCATGTACATATATAGATCAATTTATTTTATCACAATAGTAAGCGAAGAAAAAGACATTTTCTTTATGAACAAAAGGAAGTGTGGGATGCCTTAAATCATTGCAATAGATTTCTGTACTCTGCCAGGGTTTAGCTTAACTACAAAAGAAGATGAAAAGCTCTCAAATGCAAGGTAAAGCATGACACTTTTCAAAAGTCCCTTCTGCCATTTCCAAAGGGATTACTCACAGAAATCCGAAAGTTCGAATTGCAGGGATGTTTGAATCTGACAACTCAAACCACTTCAGCTGGAAACTGCTGGAATTAAAGCTACAATTTTAGTAGAAATAGCACCGTTCAAAGTTAAGAGTGGCAGGGGCAGATAATTCAGAATTCACAGTAATTCTGGTATATTGCAATTACACTACTTGCAAAGCATGCTAGGAAGACTGGGTTGAAAAGCAAACTTCTTTTCCTTAAAAGGTAGGAATGGTATTTTTTAGTAAGGTTGATATAGAAAAGAAGTCCACACAGCAAGAGTAAGATATGTTAGTAAAACCAGCAGCATCATGGCCTTGCTGCTTCCATGATCCTGGATGCCCAAATTGCTAGTGATAAGTGGCACCCAACTCCAGAAACACATTTTGCGATACACACAAGAATCGACAAACACAGACTCTTTTGTATGTGAATTGGTGGCCTGCAAAGGTGAACAGAAGCTTCAGATCCTTTCAGCAAGGCCTTAGGTTTCCATAACTTCAACTACATTGGTGCTTGAGATGCCATACCACAGTATAAAATGTATCTATGCTACAATAACTATGTTCACAGACATTCATGCTCAGTTTGCATTATCTTGTTCCAACTCTCTTCAATTTTTGGACATCTTTGCTTAATGTGTCTTCTGGCAATGTTCAAGGTGCAAGTTGCCTATGAAGCACCTATAAAGCCCTACATAGCATAGGGCCTGGTTACTTCTGGAACCACCTGTCTCTCATATATTTGTCTGGTTGATCGATCTGGCAAGGTTGATGTACTCCAAAGTTCCTTTGATGCCATCTTTCGGGACCCCAGAAGTGCACTTTCTCTGTGGCAGCACCTGTCCTCTGGAATGAGATTTACTTTTATTTCTTAAATTTATATGCCACCCATCTCTTCAGTAAGATGACTCTGGGTGGCTAAGATCTGGGTGGCCTCCCCCTGTGGGTATTTCAGAGAGCCTTGAAGACTTGGTTCTTTGATGATGGTGATTTAATTCCCCTTTTGGGCAGGTTTGCTTTTACTGTTATCCAGTTGTTGTCCAGCCTTTGTTCTTTGTTTTTATTGTTCTGTTTTTATCCATGAACTGTCAAATGTCACTGAGAAACAATAAAACAGAAATGTGTGCCTTAAAGTTGAGGGATGGTCCATTAGATATTTCTGCTACAGAAAGTAAGGAAGCCCCTTTTTCTTGTATCCTGAGAATGTGGCTCAGTGGGAAACCAAGGCAAGGCAGGAACAGAGCAACAAAAAACTCTGTTGAACCCTTTGCCTCCTTGCACACAAAACAGAAGAGGAGCGAGAAGGCTCCTCTTCCAGGGGGGCTAAAAGATGCTAAAGTTCATTCAGGCAAACTCCCTTGCTGTCAATTTAAAAAGACATTCCCTGTGGTTGATGAGAGTCCTAAGGAGCAACGCAATGACAGGTGTAATGCAGCAGGCCTAGCTGTGTTCCAGCAAAAGACCTCTCCTATCATCTTCTCCCTGTTCCTTCTGAGTTCAGATGCCTAGAATGGAATGTAAGCCTTTTACTTCTGCAGCCAGTTCAGCCTTCCTCAACCAGGGCTTCTTTGTGCTGTTTGGATTCTTCCAGACAAGGCAGAGACCTGAGGCTCAACGTAGCATTAACCAAACTGTGCGCCTGCTGAACTCCTTCTTCAGGCCCGTTGTCCATTCTGGTTCTGCGGCTGTCCCAAACCCTAATAATCAAATTTAAGACGGTCTGCAAACTTTCAGACCTGCTTTCTTCTTAGCTGAAGAACCACTTACTAGACAGTTTACCCTTTACTAAAGCTGGAAGCATTTTATAAGCTGAGGTATAATATCACATGCCCCACTCCTTTTGTTCTGTGGCACCAGTGTCCCCAAAAGCCAGGCCCAGACATTCTCACTGCTTGATATCCATCCCTAACAATATTTGGGAAATAATCAGAGCAGGAATATACATATGTAATCCCTATTAACAGACTGGCAGTAGAGAGGTCTCATGTGTTTGGACCCTGCCCATAAACTCTGCAGACAGCCTGAGAAGCACCGTCTCTCAGGAAGGAGATGATTTTGGAAGAGAGACAAGAAACTAAAAGGTTTCCAGATTCTGGCCTTTTTCCAGCCAAAGTGTTTTGTACAGGAATGAAATGACCAATGGTCATGTTCTGGGTCAGATTTACAACTGAGAAACCCAGGACCAAATCCAGCCCCACAGGATCACCAGAAGCTCCATTCTTCAGTTGCTGATCTGTACGGTAGAAATGCTCAAAATGGCAGACCTAATCTCCACAGAACAAGCTGCTGATCAACAGCAAACACACCGCAGTGAATGAACATTCACCAGCATCCAAAGCAAAGTCGACATCTGGAAAACAGGAGGCACATTAAGCCAACGGGCAAATCAGTTGACTTTGCATAATGTCATCAGTGTTTATTAGACACTGAGGGAAGGATATTTGAACTTCTCAAATTTCTGAGATGGGCCTCAAATTCTGCCATGTGCAAAATTCAGTGAACAGAATGATAGGCAGATAGGTCCCTCAGCTGCCTAAAACTCACATATACACACATACATACATTTATGCATTATGCCACTCATCTGATTATCCAAAGTGACTCTGGGTGGCTTCTACGATAAAGAATATCAAGAAGCAGACAACTGTTATCAATAATTCTTTTCTTTGTTGCTAGTAATTAACCATTTATTTACTGAAATGAAGAATGATGTATGGCTACTATCATGGCAAAGCCCTTTGGTTTCCTTTCCATTAAGAGGGGAAGCTTCTTTCCAATGAACCAAGTAACCATCCCCTCCTCCCGTCTCTGGTCTGCCCAGACACAGAAGAAACAAAACGGATGGGGAGAGAAATGGCTCTTTTATAGACAGCACCAACTTGATCTCCAAGAACTGAGTTTCCATTTCTTGGGAGCCCTTCTTGCTTCTGTTGTATTCAGTCTATTCCATGCCCTTCCAATCACCCAAGCCATGCTTCAAGATAGGGAAACAAAAGCCACATCTCCAGTATTTGTACAAATCTCAGCCTTGGAACCACTGCTCAGATAACCCTCCAGCAAAATCATCTCCAGGCCCATGTCTGCTTTTCTCTCTGAAGTGCAAGAGAAAGTTGATCCATGAATGGATTCAGACAGTAAGGCCTACAAACAAATTGAAGGAGCACCACCTCCCCATTTCAGGCTTTAGAAACCTGCCCAGACCCTCTTCTGCAGGCATAGAATCCAACCACCAATCTGCAGAGATCCAAAAAATACCCACAAATCCATTCCACAAACCTTCTCCAGGCAGGAGACAGGAGCAAAACCCAGATCATGGCACTTGCAGCTCAGAATGCAATCCCTGCCCCAACCAATTTTTTTTCTGGTGGTAATAACTAAAGTGATAAGCACAAAGTAAATGAGGAAGAAGTTACATCTTGACAAACCCAGCAAAAAAGGATTCCAAAATCAAAGCTACAGAAAGCTGTAAAGATGGATTGGGAGACTTACAAGCCTACTCATCCTCAGGAGACTTCATCTTCTGCCTTTGTCCAAGGCAGCAACAGCTAACAGGGAGCTCCTTGGCACATCTCCTCCTATTTATGACTTTCTGGCCTATCCTCTCCTTAATTAAATAGCAGCAGCTGCTCCCTCCCTTCACCTCAGTCCATTGGCTGGGGGAAGTTTTCCACATTTCTGGCTGTAAAGCACAAACTCTGGCAGGACTTTTCCCAGTTACTCCCGAAGGACCAAGAGCTCCCAATTAAAGAATGTGTTTGCTCCAATGACCGAGTTCTTAAGACTCAGTTTCAACAAAAAAGAATGCAACCCAACTTCTTCTTCCAATTGTGTGTCCCGTGGATATGCTCAGAGGCTTGCTGCCTGTGCAACAATTGAGTAAAGCACGCAGTAGAGTTGGCAGAATGCACACACGCACTTGCCGCATCGGCAGAACTCTCATGCAATGAGTGGTGAAATATTTGGGGCTGGAATAGCACTGGGGAAATCAAAGAAGGAATCTTTCAGCACATGCTAGTGAGTGAATTCTCCCCAAAACAAGAACATTTCCAATAGATACAATATATGTTTAAAAACTATGACCCAAATCTGGGCAAACAGTTCCAAAGACAAAGGAAGCTAAAGAGAGTGAGCTCTACAGGAGGTTCAAAACTTCAAGTCCTCTTGGACCAAGACCCAAACCACTGGAATTGCAAAATCCATGTAACAATGCCCAGAATCATTCAAGCTCAGTTATCCAACTTCAAATTAGAACAAGCCAGGAAAAGATTACTAAAATGTAATAGCGAGGCATAAGTGAATAAAGCATACCATATTAGCGCATAGGGAAAATACTGGTGCCTAAAGTGAGCGGACCAACTTGAGTCAGTTATTGAAGGAGGAGGATTTCATCTGACTCGAACAACTGCCCTTCTTTCATCCTCCAAGCAATGATGCAATTATTTCCACAGTCCAAGTGTGTTCCTTACAATTCTGATCAGATTCATCCCTGCAGTGACACAACTGGCGTTCCCTTAATTATCTGTATTTCCATTCTTCACTCTCTATACCAAAGGTTGCAAGAATGATGGGGTTTCTTCTTCAGCAAAATTAGTATGAGTTCATAGTAAGGGAGGGAGGAATTGACCCCAAGTCTACAGCATATTAAAGAAGTTAACCTTGAGAACTGCATAATTTTCTTTCTTGAAAACACTTCAAAATATTGGGTGCAAAAGTGTCAGACAGAAAGAAGCAGAGCGGAACAATAACAATACCAGTTCTGACTGAAGGAGAAGTCGAACCACATAGGGAAGTCACATCCAACTGGTGTAGCTCAATCCTGGGAGATTCAGTCTTCGTCTATGTACTGACTTGGATTTTTATGGACTGAAGAATTAGAATTCACTCTGTATCTACTGATCTCTGAGCAGGATGCAATCAAGGAAGCAAAACAGCAAGGCAAGCAATAAAAACGATGAAGAACAAAACCCAAAAGGAGCCTCAGATTGTCACTTGAAAGGAAGCCAATTAGTGTTGGTTCCTTGCCTCCTAGCCTTGGAATGGTACAGCAAAGGCAATACTACTCTGAGTAAGGGGGACCCAGAGCAAAGTCCTCTCAGCACACCTCAATATCCAAAAACAGTTCTCTCAGTATTGGAATACTGTAGAGCCTTTGTACTTCCAGTCAGAACATGCCAATATTGAGCTCCCTACTCAAAAGATAGCATCCTTCCTACTGGGTGCCTGGAAGACATAGGTTGGACACACCTGATCTAAAGAGATTCCTTTTAAGTAAGAGCCAACTTCTTTCAAATCCAGCAGAAAAGCCTATTAGTCTGCTGAACTGCCTTTCCCATTCTGGACACTCGTAACCAGCAACCTTTCCTTAGGTCAAACTCCCCTTATCAGCCTGCATTGTTTGATTAGTCAGCCATAACCAACACTATTTCACAGACCTTGATCAACGAAAGAGCAGGGCACGCCCACATGCACCAGTGTACACCCAGCAGTTAAGATCTTGCCACTGGCTGGAAGTATAACCAGATAAGTATAACCTTACCAGGAAGAAAAACTCAAAATGGAATGAGCAGAAGACTGACAAAACTTGTTTTTTTTTGTCTGATGCACGCGTGTATGTCAAGGAAGTTGGAGCTCTTCCCATGTGTCTTCAGACACATGGTGTGTGAAAATAAGTCTCGCAACTTCCAAAGGCATCCTTGTAGTGCAAACAAGTTCAGCATCTCAAAAGAACACTGTATTTTGGAAAATATACATGGCTTGTGACCAGCTCTAGCAAGCAGTGACAGACTCCAACTACTGTCTACCACTGTACTGAACTGGGGTGCTGCTGGAATCTTTGCTGCTTGCCCCTGGTGATGGAATCTTTGACAGGCCAAACCACTCACCCTGCTCCTCAGCAGTGGGTCTTCTTCCTCTGTAAGAGCTGGATAAAACTACATGTTGGGACAAGACATTTGAAGAGTAGCTGATCAACTCATTGATTGGACAAAGTGCACCAAAGTTGAGCCAACCCTATTTGACTGGACCTTGCCACACTCTCCCATGCAGCTTTCTCCAGCAAAGGGGTAGAAGCCCTGCAACATTCCACAAACATCCCTTTCATCTCTCAGAATAGCAAAAATGCCTGTCCTGCTTTTCCAGCCTCATTACAGTGATTGAATAATCTTTCTCCAAATTTCTCTCTCCTCTCCATTTCATGTGCAGAAACCCAGCACATTGGGCTGATCATGTTTGAACTGCATTTTGGAACACTGATTCTGCAAAGAGCCAGAAAGCACCAGTCCACATTCAAGGGTTTCTAGTACTAATACAGAGCCCACTAAAGCCTTCAGCCAGTTGCCTCTGAGCCTCATGCTCAGAATGGAAATTCCATCTGGAGCCTCCTCCAGGGCAGTGCCCCTTATGCTCCCTTGTCCTGTGGGGAGGAGGGGGAGGAGAAGGCAAAAGAAGATTCAATCATTGGGAGGCAGGAAACAAACCTGCAAATTATATATAAATAGCTAGGGCACAGAACAATCTTCTTGCAATTTAAGCATTTGCAAAGCCATTTTTACCTCATGAGCTATGAAAAACATCCCTAGTATGAAATTTAAGGGCTTAGGAACTGCGGATTCCCTTGTTTTCTTTTGCTAAATCCTGGGGGCTTTTCAGTTTTTCCTCCCGAACAGAACTGTGCCTTGCCCTGCCCTCTATCTTTATTTATTTATTCATTCATTCATTAAATTTATATGCCGCCGAAATCCGAAGACTCTCGGCGGCTAACAGTAAAAAAAAACAAAAAACAATATATTAAAAACAATTAAAATAGAAATTAAAAAAAACCATTAAAACAAAATAAAAACCCAGTAAACTAGTGGGGTAGGCAAAAGATTTAGAATATAAAAAGGGGGGTGAGGGTGGCTAGGGATCCATCAGCCACCTCCATGCTGATAATGAGCCCTCCCTGGAGCCCCATGCCATCTCGCAGAGCCAGGACTTAAGGCCCTTCCGGAAGGCTATCAGGGAGGGGGCAGCCCTGAGCTCGAGGGGCAAGATGGTCCATAGGGCAGGAGCCACAGCAGAGAAGGCTCTTCTCCTAGACCCCGCCAGCCAAAA
>JANHZU010004979.1:0-19566 GCA_032468055.1 Acrochordus granulatus | reverse complement strand
TGTATTCTCTCTCCTAAACACACATGTGGGATGGTTGGGTGGGTGGGAGAGAAGCAAAATGGGACAGAACTCACAGCATTGCTACTAATTTTCATTAGCAGAGAGCAAAGCATTATTTAAAATTACTTCATCAGGCTTTACTTTTTCCCAGAAGTTCCTGTTGTTATTAATGAACTTTATTCTCAACAGCTATGGCATAGGGCCAGCTCCAACAGACACCTGCCCCTGAGAAGTGCCAGTTCACTAGACATTAACTTGGTAAAGCAAGCTCAAAGAGGCTGAAAATCGATCCTAAGGCTGCTATCTTCTCATCATCACTTCTCCCAAGGACAAAGCTTCCCTTCTTAACCATTTCATAATTTTTCACAAGCAAGAACAAATTAGGCACAATAACATAAACCTATATTGACTCACCATATATCTATAAAGTGACACCCTGTGCCATTCCCAAGACAACTATGAGCCAAGAGAAAATAGCAGCTACAAATCTATACAAGAAAACCTGTATTTGATCTGGCTGGAAAACTATCCTGGTCTACCCAGTAATAGGTTCCCTGAAGTCACCAAAGAAAGAGCATTAAATCTCAAAGACATTATCCTATTCCCACCCATTAATCAGAGCTAAGCATTTATTCCAACATCCTAGACACCAACACAGCTTTTGGGCGATAATTCTATGTTGAATTCAAACAACTTTCAGCAAAGAGTTTATATGCACATAAACATGCCAACTCTCAGTGGAACATATGCAGCATTTGCTTCTCTTCTGTAAAGATGTTCAAAGAGATGTCTTGCAGATGCTCTAAAAACACTCAATTTACAACAGAAGGCACTGCAAAAAAAGAGACTCTCCAATCAGGCTTAAAATACTGTCTGTTTCTTTTTCTTCCACTCAGACCATACATAACATTTTTTATATGAAAGAGAAAAATCAAAATGCTCCAAAAGATTTGAAAAAAGTGGCACATATAATAGAGCACTTCATTTCTACATCAGCTTGTCTTCTGAAATACTATAATTATTATTGTATTGTCCTTAATAAACTAAGTTCTTACTCCATTTCTTTCAGGAACTTAGAATCTGCGGAGACAAGAGGTGCACTGGATGCCATTTCACAACTGAAGAATTAGACAGCAAGAGAAAATATTTCCCTACCAGATGGATTAGATTTCCATTCCTGTAATCTTTTAGCCAGCAATCTGGGGATCATCAGAGCTGAAATTAAATCTATCTCAATTTCTGTTCCATTAAATACTCCTTTTTGGATCAGCTTTGTATTGTCCATGATTGAAGAGGCCTGTGGCCAAATTTATTCAATCTAAAATGCCAATCTTCGTAGTCAACTTAATACAGTATATCTCAAAACACACATGGATGGAAAAATTGCCCTGTGCCCTCCAATTTAACAAAAAAGAAGCTGATGGCAATCTATAATTTCTGCTATTTGCCCCTGCCTTTATGTATGCTATTTTTAAAGATTATACTTAGAATGAATTAGAATCTTAAGTTTTTGATTTATATAATTTTACTTTCTATTATAAAATAATCAGGGTGGTAGATTTATTTATATAGAGAAAACTAACAGTTACAGGGATAACATTTTTTGCATTAATATTCAATTTTATTTAGAACACAAATACAGTAACTGTATGTACTTTACCAGGCACTGCGTAAGGAAGTAAGCTCTCTTACTTGCTCCAGCTCCTACCAACCTAACAGTACAAAAGCATATAAAAATGCAAGTAGAAACATAGATACCACTTCAGTGGGAAGGTACCACTTTGGTATCCATGTGCCTTGACATATAGTCATGTTGGCCACATGACTATAGAAATTCATCTTTGGATGAACGCTGGCTCTTTGGCTAGGAAATGGAGATGAGCACCACCAACTAGAGTTGGCCATGACTTGCAGGGGAAACCTTTTACCTTTTTAAGAAGCTTACCGCTTACTTCCTCTTTTCATTTTGTGAAAAATTCATAAATTTCACACTCCACCATTCAGAGAGAATTGCTTTGACTGTCTTACATAATCAGAATCTTCCCAGGATTTGGAATAAAGCAAGAAAACTCCTCTTTGCCATCTTTGGCTGGACCTTGATGGAGAAGGGACTTTGTTATGATCAACAAGCAACAATCCTCTAGTAACAAGTTTTGAAAAATAATTTTTAGTCTTTACAGAAAAATGCAAAACAAAGGCATTTAGAAAATACTTTGGTGGAAAAAAATTTTTTTAACCAGAAACAAAACTTCAGATAACATTTGATCAGTGGGCTTATAGGCAAGTTTGTCTCACCACTGAACTACAAATGCTCTAAATCACTCAGAGTGTTTTTCAAATCCTCATCCATGGATTAAAGAGATGAAGAACAATATATTTTGGCAACCAGGAGGTCTGTTCTGTTATTAGAAGTTGAGCATTTTTTAGAACACTGCTCGGATTAACTAAATGCTTTTATTGGCAAAAGAAAAGTATATCCTTGCTGGCTTTCAGAATATAGTGACTTCTTCACCCTGGAAGCATTTGTCCAGGTTACCAAGGCTATCTATGTCTCTTTTCCCCACCAGGAACCAAATCTGAACATGGAGATTTTTTAAAAAGTCAAATCTCCATTGAAACAAGCTTGACTACTAGGCCAAGAATTCTAACTTTAAAAAAAAAGAAGCAGTCAGTTTCTAATATTTAAAAGGTCAGAATTTCTGACAAACAAGCAGGTACCAAATGGATGTTCTTCCTTATATAAATGCAGTAAGCACAAGATGGCAAGAGTATGGCATATCTCCTCCCAAAAAATTCCAAATTTAGTAACTGTTTAATTTTCTGTTTTACTGGGCTTTTTCCCCCTTATTTCCTTGAAGAAGATCCTGGTTTCTTTTGAAGTGATTCCAAGTTTGTAATAGGGCTCACAAGAATCATCTCATCAAAATAACACCAGCAACTAGAGATCAGTTTTGGCTAGACTCATCATTTTCTGAAACACTTTGGAGTGCTTGTGATTATGACCAGTTATGCTAGTATACAAGTTGCTTTTGTTGCCATGTTCAAGGGATAAATCAGAGGCTGAAAGAACTGAGAAACAATCACCTCTTGGCAAGACAAAACTTGTCTTTATGCCAATCTTTATAATCAGAACATTTGACTCACCTTGTATTTAATAAGAAAAAACAATAGTGGTCACTTTGGAGGATAGAATTCAAAACAATATTAGCACAGAGGTTGCAGCTAATAAAGACACTTAAATAGGAAACTTGAGACACAGCAATGCACCAAGCAAGCATGGCCTGCTTAGAGGTGCCAAAACCTTACTCCGGGCAAGCCTTTCCCTCTGCCATCTATCTTCTAATTCCTTTTTTCCAAGACTTTTATCTGCCTGAGCATTCTCAGATTACATTTACAGAACCATGAGACCCAGAAATATTTATTGTACTGTAAAACATCAAGCACAGCCCTCAAAAAAGTGTTGCAAATTAGAGTTTCAAATAGGTCTCCTTCTGGGATACAATATTTTATGCAAGACAAAATATCAGCTAGTTACATCCCATAACTACTTTAGCAGGTTCCTTTTTGGCTAGGGAAGCTTCTAAAAACTGGGCGTTGAACTTCTGCAGTCCTTAAATTTCACTGACAGGCATTTATAGAGCTTTTTCATTGCCATCAGAAATTGAGTCTCTAAATGGGGGTTTTCAACTGCCCTCGCCAAAGGCCTAGAGAGTGATTCAAGCAAATCGTGGCATAATATAAACTCTGGACCCCGCCTGAAGTCAAGGGTGAGAAAAGCTCCACAGAAACCACGGTAGAAATGTGGAAATGAAAAAATGGGCTCTCCTCTCCACAAGCGACGTGTGGATGGTTTTCCCCCAGCCAAAAACTCTCCAAACGCTGCTCCGATTTGAGGCTTCACCGCGACGCCCTTCCTTCTCAACAATAACGCAGACGATCCTTCCCAGGGTGGCCTGCAGCGCGGGGATCTCCGCGTAGTCCCTCATCCACACCCCGCCGGTCCGTTCTGTCCTTTGACCCGTCCGTGCCCGACCGCGAGGGAGGCTGACCCAGCCCGCTTCGGCGCCGCAGCCGTGGAGGCCCAATCCATGCCAGAAGGGCGCCTGCTTCGGCTGAACCTTCGGCAGGCCCCGGAGGCGACTTGAAGCGAGCTGCTGCCTTACAGGACCCCCCGCCGCCTCCCAACCGACACCCGGAGCCCTCGCCCACCTATTTACTTGCCGCCTCCTCGGTGGCGCCGCTGGTTGGCGTTTTACAGCCACCGCCGCCACGCAGGCCGGTCCTGGTCTGCTTCACGACCAGGGGGACGACGACGCCATCTTGGGAGCCGGCCAAGCCGCGGCCGGGAACATCCGGGAACAAGCGCCTCCCCGTCGCCTGGCGACGGAGTCTCCCACCCCTCGAAGGCGGGGGATCCTCCCGATAAGGCAAGGGCGGCCTGGAGATCTCCAGGGGCTGCCTCTCATTGGCCCTACGGGTGAGAGGGCGGGACAGGAGGGGATGAATGGCTCGGCTGAGACGTTGATTGACAGGAGGCGTTCCCGCGCGCCGCCTCAGCTGGGCGCGGCTAGGAGGCTCCCAGGGGACTTTCGCCGCTACGCTGCCGGGGGCGGCGGGACGCGGTTGACGGCGCTGTGGAACTACCGGGGAGCCTTTCAGGGTCCGGTTCCGAGTGACCTGCTCCTTTTTGCTGTTCTCGGAGCATTTCCCACGCGGTGCAAGGAGAGCAAACGGGTGCAACGGATAGACTGCCGCAGAAGGGGAAGCTCAATCTCTTGGCCGGCGGCCGCGGTTCCCCGCCCTCAGTGAGCCAGGCTGGGCGGCCGAACCCGCTTGATGTTCCGGGTCCGAGAGACGAAGAACACCGCCCGGCGGGTCCGGAAGGTAGAGCGGAGGTCCCATGCCTGCATCGTCCAGGAGATTCGGCCCCGCTCCTTCCCGGTCTGTCGTGACCTTTGCTCTCCGCGTGGTCTCCCATCCGAATACCAAGCAGATTGCATCCCCTCACTCCACCCAGCTCCGGAGCCCAGGCAGGGTGGCCCAGGACCCTGGTGCCATCCCAGCCTCTTCCCTGCTTGCACCCGTCGGAAGAATCACAGAAACAGCCGGTGGAGAGAGCAGCCGCCCTCCCCTTGAGAAAAGGCAGCTCCTGCAGTCCCTTCCCATAATTCTCCCCCACTGCACGCCAAGAACGTTGCAAGGCTTTGTGAAAAATGTCTTGTGTTGCTATTTCATTGAGGTTTGTGCCCGGCCCGGCCTTTGATGAACCACCTGTTTCCTTTAACAAGCCATAATCCACCATTTTCAATTTCGTGCTACATTATTCTGAGCAGAAATTTAGAAAAATAATGGGAGAAGTTTGATTTTAAAATAAATGCTTTTTCCTGCCTCCTTTTATTTCTGACTTTTATTCAAGTAATGATTTGCTTAAAAACTATCTGTGCTGCTTCTTTATAATGCTATAGTGAAACTCAGCATCTCATAATTGGGTGGCTACTCCAAATTGTTACTGCCCTGGAACCAGCCCTTGGCCAGTCTGCTAACCTTCAGAGCTTTGGACTACAATCCCTAATTTACCAATCGCTGTCTGATATGTATGGGAATTGTACCCCAAACCTCTGGAGAGCGGCATGATGGGGAAAGCCACTTTAAAAGACCTTCAGAAAGATTTACAGCAAGCTCCTGAATCCTAAGACTACAAACAAGACATTCTTTAGCTCTCAATCATATTCACATTAGAACTGAATCAAAACCTCTCCTCAGGTCCCATACTGTTATACAGCTGTCTGAGAAAGAGGTGGAAAGGGTAGATTAAAAAATAAAGGAGATTTGTATGCTTTGCAGAAGATGTGAGCACTGCAGGTAGAAAGCAGATTCCTATCAGTGTTAAAATCACCCAATTTGCACTAAGGACATAGAAAATATTTCTCTCTCAAGCTTACCCTAAATTCAGGATGGACAGACAGACAAATGCAGGGAGGCCTCAAGAGGGCAACTGCAGCCACATTACTGAAGCTCCCCCTTTTTCTCCTGTGTCAAGGTCACCATCTTGACTCAAATCCCCTCTGTAAATGGGAAAGTTGCTCCATGTTTGAGTCAGGGAAGACAGTGCCAGTTTGCAGTTGAAGCTGCTGAGGCTCAGAAGGTGAAATCCTTGCCAGTTATCTGGACAATGAAGGAGCTTCTGATGTCTTCCCAAGGCCTCCAGCATAAATAGTATCAGCCCCTCGGGCCATGCCAGTCTTTGATCAGCCAAATCTTATCCACGACCTTCCCATTCTGAAAAGCAAAAGCAAAGCCTTCAGCCTTGAGAATTCTCCAGAGGAAGTGTGATGTGACAGCAAGCCACATATGGCCTTGACTGTACAGGAAGGGGAGACATTCTTGCCATCCGGAGCAGCACTTGAAGCATCTCCCACACAAGACTTGTGGTTGGAGCTCAGGACTGTGCTCCCAGTGCAACCATCTATTGAGAATATCACAGAGAATATGTGCAAGGCTGATTCTCAGCCAGATTCTGCCAGTGGGCTGAATGAGGAAATTTGCATCTCAAGCCCCCAGCAAGGAGCTGTTACCAACATGGGTGGAAGCTGAAGCCAGGTGAGCAGTGTTGGGAATCCAGGCATTCAGGGTTGCTGTTGCAGAACAAGCTCCTACCTGGTCATCAGAGACCTGTTCCAACCAGAGGTGGGTCTTGTTGACAATCTGCATACGGGTATATCCATAATCCTCAATCCGCACAGCACTCCATTCTCGCGGGTTGGGGATGAAGGGGTCCAGCCGTTCCCTGCAACCCTTGTGGGGAGCAAGGAGAGATCTTAGTATCTGTGGCTCAGCTCTCCTCTCCCCTCCCCTCAGCTCTTTCTGCCTTGGGCTTCCAGAGCTTTCAGACCAGAGAAGTGGAGAGCGAATTAGAAGTACATAAGGTAGTACGTATAGCAGTTCTCTCTGTTCCAGCATCACAACGACCCTTTAGGGTAGCACAGATCAGTGCAACCAACAGCCAATGACTTCCACAGCTGAAGATGGGCTCTCTGCTCCGACTCAACCACTTCAGCAAACACCCCACAGGAAGAAGGCAACTCCCTATAAAAACAATTCTATATATGCTCAGAAAAATGCCATTGTTAGTTCTCATTTAATGCTGCCTATTTGCAGACTTACAGCTGATCCAGTGATAATGTGGACAGGGACACTGGGATTGGTGTAAGGGGCTGAGGTGCTCCCATTGTAAACCTGAAAGACAGAGCATGAAGAAAAAAGGAAGAAGAGAATAAGCCTGGATTGATACTGAGGGCTAGCCTGCCACTCTACCCTGCCCAGAGATGGTGGGGCAACATCACTGAGTTGAGGCAAACTGTGGATTAAGGATGCTCTTTCACTCTTGTTAATTTGCAGACCTCAACTCCTTTCCCCAAAAAGGGGCAGGCAGAGAAATGGACACAGCAGTTTCCAAAATCAGATAGCCCCCTCACTCTTCCCAAGAAGCCACAGCCAAGCAGCAGCAGGCCAGAATTCAGGTGGCCCCTGGGTGGAGGAGGAGGAGGGAGGTAGCCTGTACCTAATCCACCCACCTACCCCAGTTGGAATCACCTTGTAGTTGTAGACAGGCCAGAGTCGCTCATAGGAATGCTCATGAGCCCACAGCTCCAGATCCACCCCTGGAGAAAGAGAAAGCAGGTATAGGAAGGCACCAAGGTGGGGGGTATAGCCAAAATGGGCAAGGGAAGGCAAGCAATTACTCTGAGGAGGGGGGGCCATTTGCAAGGCATTGCCCTTGTTCCTGCTGGTTTCCTCTCACTGCTGGGAGCAAAGGCAGATTTCCTCTACCTGCTTCGATGCCACTGAAGCATGCAGTTCTTGGTGAATTGTGCACAGGGGGATGAGGGTCAAAAGAGTCAAGATGGCAACTGCAACTGCATGATCAAAGTCTCACCTCTTTTTTTACATGCATTATGTGCGTTCGTTACTCACTTGAGATACTTCCCTTAGGTACTCAGTAGTGGAATTCAGGTGCTGGTGGGAAGACTTACCATATTTGTAGAAGAGGTCCTCTAGACCGTAACGGTTTGGCTTCAGTCCTTTGCGAACCTGGAAAGGCAACAAACCAACAAACCACCCTGAGTCCTTCCTTCTCCCACTGCTGCTCAAGACTGCCAGATTCTGCACATTCCTAACAGCAGTGGGCATGGGATTCAGCTCCCAGTTTCCACTGAAACAAGTAGCTTCCCCCTCATCCTCATGGCTGCAACAATTTGCCTGAAGGGGTAAGATGCAAAACCCAGACGAATCTTGGCCTCCAGAAACGGAGGGATATACCAACGTTTATGTTACTCTCTATTTCCTGGCTTAGTAAAGCTTCTCCGTTGCCTACTCACAATGCTCTCATACTGCGTGCAGTCGTCCTTGTCATCATTGGAGCAATACATGGGTCGATGCCCCATGGTGATAATCCAAGAGCGCTCCCCATGCCGCCCACGCTGGTTCGCTTCCTGCCGCCAAGAGGAAAAAACACAGAGGCCCATGTTTTCCTGGCAAAAGCTGACTCCATCCACTCAAACCTGGGTGCACCCTACTACCTGGAGGTCATTCTCCAGCCATTGGAATTGCTTGGCCACCAACTGCTCTCCATACTCCAGGTAGAAATAGACTTCGGTGGAGAAGGCAATGAGGTGAGCAGGGCCTACATCCCAGCTGGGAATGAAGCAAGATAGGAAGCACCTAAGAGCTGGTGGACAGAAGGAAAAGGGAGCCCCACTCCCAGGAAGATGGGGAGACATTTCCATGGCAGTCCCAGGGCTTAGTCCCTCAACTCAGATTTGTCCCAGGTGCCATTAGAACCAGAGAGCAGATCTGATGGAGCAAGGAAGGTGATGGATTGGGGACAGGGAGACTCAGAGCCTTTAGCTAGGGACCTTCCCTTGGGGGCACTTCAGGCCAGGTATTTTCTCAGCCCAGTCTCTCTCCCAGGCTAGTTTTGGAGAAAATGGGAGGCAGAAACTGTATGTACACTGTCTTGAAGTAAAGAGTGATAGGATAAACTCCTGATAAATCAATCCATAAGATCAGAAACCTGGCACGCAGATGAGAAGCTACATACCAGCACCTCCTACAGCAGGGTTGTCTGAAAGCCCCCACAACTTAGCATGCTGTGCATAATGAGCCATTTGCAGGAAATCCTGTCTCTAAAATATCACTGCAGGATGCACAGCCCCAAACAAAGGTACTCCTGATCCTGAGCTCCCTGCTAGCCCTTGAGTGGCCAGCCTTTGGGGCTCATCCCGCAGGCAGTTCTTCCCCTTCTCTTAACACTATATCCAAAGCAGGAGTGTCTCCAGCTCCTTGTTTCCCCCCACAGAAGCAACTGGAGAGGCCGGGAAGGAAGAGGGTCTTGCCTGCCATTCCCTCATGCCACTGGCAGCCCCGGGACACACCTGTACCAGAGGCTCTCGGTATCTCCAGGCATGCTGAAGCGTGACCGGTAGTTGGAGAAATTGCTGCAAGAGGAAGGAAGGGGGAAGGCTGCAGAATGGGCAGTGCAAAAGCAATTCCTCTGCCTTTCTCCTCATTCGGCAGAACACAGGAAGCCACCCAGGAAAACACTTGCTGTCAAGGCTGTAAACCCCCACGTGAGAGGGAGTGCCACCCGGGAGACATGGCAAGGCTATGCCCAGGACCAGCTTGTGGGCAGACTGGAAGACCTGGGCAGCTCTTACACCCAGCTCAGCCTCACTCACTACTTCTCCTCGTGGTTTCCTGGGCAAGTCATATATGGCACGAAGGCAGCCACTGCCTCGATTTTCCGCATGAAGGCATCTCCAACAAAAGCATTATCCTGCAGGGGTACCACAGGCAGTGAGTTGGTATCTCAGCCTTTGCCCAGGCCCTGAGCAGCCCTCTTAGAACAGCTTCACTGGATCCAGCCTCATGACTGCATTTTCAAGCCACACCACTTCCTTCCCAGCCCCAGGGGAGCTCCCAGACGTCTTACCGAATCCAAGTCATAGGCAAAATCTCCTGTGGGAGGAACAGGATCACATCAAGAGTAGGTCAAGGGGAAGAGCAGGACAACTCAATGGCCAGGAAGAGCAGCCAGCCTACCTATATGAAGCACTGCATCGTACCAGCCTCTCTGAGTCTCCCATTTCAGCCGGGGCAAGGACTGAGGGTCCTTCAGGCCCATGTCTCCAAAAAGGGCGAAGCGGGGGCTCCAGCCACTGCCCTTCAGCAATGCCCTGAAGCTATAGGGCCTGCTCCAGCCCAACCGGCTCCCACAGCGATAGGCTGCAGAGAGAGATGCAGGCAGACGGAGGCCTTCAGGACCCAAGTGGGCAGCAGCCCAGCCCTCCAAGGGGCTGGCCTTTGGGTGCTCTAAAGCAGATCCCTCTCCTTAGCCCCCTTCCCCTAATGGGGGCCTCAAGGTCTTGGGCTCCCAGCCAGTACAAGGGAGGCCTCTGGCATTGTAGGGCCCACAGAAACCCTGGGCAGGGGTGATTTTACCAGGTTTTTCCAACAAGTTTTAAGGTGGATGTTTAGAAGTTTATTTTCCCACCCTCCCTCCAGCATTCCACAACCATTTCAGGAGGTTGGCAGGTAGAAGAATAAAGCATCTGACAGTAGCTTCTGGATTTGATGGGAGCCTGATGCCTCCTCTATCCTCAAGGGAGAGTGTTGCGTCTTCCAGAATGCCTCACTCGACTTAGATCTCTGAGGCTTGTCCAGCCCACAGGATGCTGCCACAGGCAGAACATGCTGTACATTTTGCAGTGCCCTGCGGAGGATCATGCCCCAACCCCTTACTGTAGTGCTGTCCTGGAATAAGGCCTTGGAGGGCGACTCGATGGATGAACATGGCACGGCCCAAGCTGCCGCCATCCACAAACTGTGTAGCATTTCCTGTGGCTTTGTGAGGAAGGGCCTTCCCTGGAGCCTGGCCAAAGACTACAATGGACTCGGCTGGGTCAAAGGTAGTCCAGGTGACCACCATGGAGGTGGGGTCTCCTGCAGCAGAAAGCACCAAGAGCAGCATTTATTTGTGTAGATGAAACGGCCTAAGGTTTATAGAAAGTTACTCTGAAAACAGGCCAACTAGCAAATATGGTGGTCAAATCTACAAAAGAAATAACTCCAGTTCCCAAACAGGAAGCTGATAACCAGCAAACAAAGAACTGCACCAAGAGGCTCCAACGTGAAGTCCAGAGTCCAGCCGGTGCAGTCCGTCTGGCTCTGTCCAGGCCGGCTGGCTACTCTCCTCGCGCACACTTCGACGCACCCGAGGCGCAGCGCTGCGAAACGGCGGGGCAGCATCCGCCCGCCAAAACCCACCTGGGTAAGACAGATGCACCTGCTCAGGCTGGACGAATCGGGGCCCCTCGCACTGCGACCGGGGGAGCCACAGGCAGAGGAGGCCCAGCAGCCTTGCCCCCGCGCTCATGCTCCGGCCGCCCGCTGCCCCGCGGAAGGGGGCCGGTCCGGGTCTCCCGGGCCTCGGCCGCCCTGCAAGTCACAAATCACACGGCGCGACGTTGTAGCCCGCCCGCCCCCTTCGGCCCCTCAAGGGCGCGTCCGAAAGCCGCAGGAGCGCGGGGCTCGGAGAGGCTCTCCCGGAGCCGGGCGCGGCGGAGCGCGCACCCCCAGGCCGAGCGCCCTTCCGGAGGGCTGCTTTCCGGCGGCAGCGCGACGGCACCCGCCGTCCAGCCTCAACTTCGGCCCGCCGAGAAAGCCCTCTCCCGGGCTGCCGTCCGCGCGCTTGACCGAGCCGGAAGCGCGGAACAGGCGAGGAGCCGCCGCCGCCGCCAAAGCCCCTGGAGGGGGAGCGCAGCACGGAGGCGGCCCTGGCAAGGTATCGCCGCCTCGGGGAAGCCGAGCGGCGCAGGCACAGAGGCGGCCCCTCTTTTCGAAGGCAGGCAAGCTTGCTTCCGCGGAACAGCGCCCTCTGGGCATGTGCAGAAGGCTTACCAGTGGAGTAACTTTTGCTGTTCGCGCGAGCGGTGCGACAGCGTCTGCCCGGAAAGAGGCGGAGGGCAGAGAGGTCCCTTCCGGCAGCTGTAGAGCTCGGGCGGGGCGAGCCGCCCCGCCCCGCCCCGCCCACGTCCCCGCGCCCGCCCCGTAGCCGCCTCCCTAATTCGGGACCGGGGGCGTCGCGTGCTCGTTTCGGGGCTCGAGGCCGCTGTGGCTCCTTTAAGGCGTCTTCTTGACCTGCTTCAGATGGCAAGGAGTACAGAGCGGACAACGATAACCCCGCAGAGTGTTGCTCCTCCCCCGTTGCAAGCAAACCGGCGGCGACAACTGTAAAAACGGAGCAAACACCCTCTCGCTTCCTCCGCTTGAGGGCGGCCGGCCGGCCGGGGGTTGCGTCCCGAGGCCGCACCTGCAATCACATAGCGCCCCTTTACCGGGCTCGGCCAGGCGGAATGGTTTGGGGGAGGCAAGGTTGTGCCGGCCCCGCATGGAGTGGCGCGTTGAGCGGGCGCGAGTAACGGCGAGGAATCGTGAAGCTGCCGAGGAGAGGGGCCTTGCCCGGCCGTTTCTCTCCCGCGGGGCGGGCGTGGACAGACTCCTGCGAGGAGCTCCGGCCACCCCAGGCTCCTTCCGTAAGGCGCGGCCGTTGTTTGCTGCAGAGCCTGAGGCGAGCAGGACGCAAAACGGGGACCAGGACGGCAGCCGCTGGACAGGGAGCTACGGAGGAGCCCCCAGAAGCCGCTGCTCTTCCGCGATCGCGTTGGCTGGGCAATTGCAGAGCGTGGCCCGGGCGGAAGCGGAGGTCCCAGGACTCGGCCCCCCCTTCGAGCAGCCGCATCCTTGGCCCGGAGAGGGCCCCCTCGATTGGGGGGCTCTTGGCTGCCTTTGTTCGGCCCCGCGACCCCCGGGATCGCAAAAGAGTACGTGGGGCCGACCGAGGCTGCTCGCGGGTAGGGCGCGGAGAGGCCCCGCGCGGCTGGGCGGCTTATACAAGCGCGCCCCGGAGCGACCCGCGGGGTGGGACGGGCGCAGGGACCCGCCGGGATCCGAAAGCAGTGCCCGCGTCCCGCCCCCGCGCGGGCATGTCCTCGAGCCGGGCGGGGCAGCTCAGCCGGCCGTCGGTCAGCGGCGTCCAATCCGCCAATGAGGGCGCCGCGGGCGAAGCGGGGAAGACGCGACGGCGCGTGCGCGCGGGCGGAGTTCAGCGACGGCGCGTGCGCGGAGTTCGGCGACGGCGCTGCTGCCCCACCCGGAACCTCGCCAGACCGCGATGGGCGCCGCGACGGCGCGGGCGCGGAAGGAGGAAGCGCCCCGGGCCGGGAGGAGCCTCTCCGCGCCGCCCCCGCCGGATTGGGCCCGCCTGCCCAACGAGGTGCTGGCGCAGATCCTGAGCTGGCTGCCGCCCGAGAGCCTGGCCGGCCGCTGCCGCCTGGTGTGCCACCGCTGGAGGGACCTGGTCGACGGCCCCGCCGTCTGGACGCTGCAATGGAAGCGGGACCCGTCGATGCGGGCCGCCCTGCACGCCGCCGGCCGCTGTCCCCGGCTGCAGTGGAGCCGCGTGGGCGTGCTGCGGCCCCTGGGGAGGAACCTCATCCGAAACCCCTGCGGGAGAGGTAGGCAGCCCGGGACGCCGCTGCTCGCGGCGTGCCGCGTCGGGCCCGTCAGCGCCCGGGGCCCCTCGACGGCGCATCTCCCCGGGCATGCTGGGCAGTGCTGGGTGCCTCGAGGGCTGAGCAAGCCTCGCCGTCAAGGTAGCCCCACTAGGACGCCGGCGAAAGGACGCGGAGAGCCTGTCCTCGGCCTACGGCCTCGCTCTCTGCCCATAGAGCAGTTCCGCCACTGGACCGTCGAGCACCGCGGGGACGGCTGGAGTGTGGAAGCCAACCGGAGCTTCGTGGATGGCGCTGACGCCCAGTCCTGCTTTGCCGCCTCCTTCCAGTGAGTCCCAGAGCCCCCTCCTTGGTGCCTGGAGGAACTCTTTGGAAGGCTGCACATTCCCTGCTGCCCGGGGCGTGCTGGCGTCACGCGAAGTCCCCCCAGCCGGGATGCGCCTTTCACCTCACCCATCTTCCCTGCCCTACTCTTCCCAGCTGGTGTCAGAAGTCCCAGACAGTCGATTTGCTGAAGGAAGGTTTCTGGCAGGACCTCTTGGACACTTACCAACCCGATATTGTCGTCTCCGACTGGTGAGCTTTATTCTCTTCTAACTTCTTGTTTGCACAAAAAAACCCAGATGAAAATCGAGTAACTTTATGTGATCTGTCTGCCCATTGCAGAGCAAGAAAGAAAACCAAGCTGAGTGGTCAGACGGACTGTCCAAAACTTGGAGCCGGGCACTTTCGCAGGCAGTGACCCCCAACAGGAGGCTTTTAATGCTTCAGTACTTCCAAGAAGGAAACTCTCTCAAAACCATCTTGTCACTTAAGCTCTACCGTAACTTTTCTTTGATTCTCGTAGGTGGGGTGGTCGTGACGACTGTGGCTGTAAATACAGGCTCTCCGTTGCCCTCTTGGCAGCTGATAATAAAACAGAAATTACTCGTTTTGAAGCCAGACCAGATCCCATCCCTCAGTGGAATGATGCCTCGTACCAACAGGTGCTGTTTGCTCTGCCAGCTTCAAGCCTTAAAGCAACTCAGGATCAGAAACTCTGCGTACTTGGATAGGGATCAGTGGTGCTTTAAGGAACCCTTCTAACAGATTCATGTGGTACCCTCGTTTTCAGAAAGTGCAAGTAGTTGGGTGAGGGGATGTTAAATGCGCTTTCCTAAATAATGGCAACAAATCAGAGTGAAGAAGCTTCTGATCCTTAAAACTCTTTTCCCGAGCCCAAAAGATGCCTTAGCCTATGTCGCTTCTTTCTCCGTCTTGCCAGGTAACCCACGTATTCAGAGGATACGGCCCTGGAGTTCGCTACGTACATTTTAGACACAAAGGGAAAGACACACAGTACTGGCAAGGACACTACGGTGCCCGGGTGACAAACTCTTCAATCATAATCCAGTTTTCCGTGGACTCTCGTGATCCTGGTTAGACAGCCAGTTCCTCTTCTGCCCATTCTTTCCAGCACAGTTTTGCCTCTGAACATGGTGAAAAAATGAGGCAATGGAATCCCAAAAACATATCTGAATGGAATAATAAAATAAACCATCACTATTTCTTGGAAGACTGTCAATCATTCTTTCAGTAACGAAATATAGTTCAGGAAGTTCTGGGAGACCTGGAGGAAGGACATCCCTTGCTGCTTCGAAAACCAGGGTGCTGCAGGATCAGAGTTCCTCTCCCTCTCCCCTTATGCCCCTGGCTCTGGGAAGGGGCTTTTATTCTGCCTTGCAAAGGGGAGCTGGGCAACATTGCTCCGTAGGAAACACGCAGCATTGTTCTACTTCCTCTCAGTGGCGATTGTCCATGCTTATTAAAGCAAAAGGCACTACATCCAACCCAGCCAACATCTGTTTTGTTCAGGCAGGAGAGAAATCATGTGCCTTTTCCTCCCTCCCTTCACTCTGTTCAGGATTAAACATATGGATATCAAATTGATAAATGCTGTAATTTTGTGACGTCAGAGGTGCTGTCACAAAACAGCCATTTTACAAAGGGCACAGTAGACATTGAAGACCAAGCAATCTGGCAAGAGAGCCAGTTTGATGTAGTGGTTAACGTGCTGACTAAGAAACGAGCAGACGGTGATTCTGGTCCCTCCTTAGCCATGAAAGCCATCCGGGTGGCCTTGGGCCAGTCCCGCGCTCTCAGCCTAACCCACCTCACAGGGTTGTTGTGGGGAAAATAGAAAAAGGAAGAAGTGTTAGAAGTGCTCACCAGCTTGAGCTGATATAAAATTAAAGGCAAGATAACAATTATCTTGCCTTTAAGTAATGAGTAAACAAAATACCTCCCAGGGTGGAGAGGTGTGTCTGATTTCCCAAGGCAGAGTTGGGGAGCCACAACTCCATAGCCACCATGAGGATTTTGACTTGCTCTGGCTACCAAAGGGCCAAGACCCAGTGTGCCTAGAGGATGGAGGGGGGTCAAGATGTTTTGGCCCCCATTGTGAGGTGGACACTGCCTGGAAACCCCAGGGCCTTTTCTACAAGGGGCTCTCGGGAGGTCTTGAGGGGCAAGAGGAGGTGGGTTGGGGGGGCCCTCGGGGCCGAGAGAGAGGGGAGCCTCCTGGGACTTGGGGCCATCATGGATCCACCAGGTCTTGCAGAAGATGGGCCAAACAGTGAGCAGCCGCCAGAGATGGCTGTGTCTCTCAAGGCTTGCTTTAGCCAAGGTGGGTCTTGGCCGGGGGATAAGAAATGCCAGCATGAGCAGCCAGGGGAGCCCAGCCATGGACTCGCCTCTGTGCCTTATGATCCTGTTCTCCCTGAGGCAACCCCACGTGCCCCGAGCAGAGCAGCGGGGATATCAGGAAATCCAGCTGGAGAGAAGGGAACTCTCTCGATGGGGTAGAACTCCTTGTGCCTTTCAGGATTTTCCTTCACTCTGCTGTCCATTCAGGCCTAGCTGAAGCAGCCCCAACAGTGGGAAATCTGCTGAATGTCCCATCAGTAAGGATGAATGAGAGCCAAGATTCAGAGGGTCTGGATTTTCACAGACCCCTCTTTCCTCCCCATGGGCCATTGGAGGAATGCAACAAGTAGCTGGAAGTAAGATTTTCTCACCAGTCTTCTCCCACCCACCCCCAAAAAATCTCTTTGCTCTTGCAGTGACATCAGAACAACCTGCTACAGAAGGTTTTCACCTTCCTTCACTTTCGCTTCTCCCCCAGGTCTGAAGCATCTGCATCACCGGCCAGAACTCTGTGATGCCACTTTGATTGCTGGAGGGAAGAGGTTCCCTTGCAACAGGTGTGTCTCCAGGTGTCCAGGTGGGCAGAAAGAGGGCAGGGATGCCCATGGGATGCCCAGGGCTAATCCAATCATCTGCATTCTCCTCCTTGTAGAGCCCTTTTGGCCTCCATCAGCCCCTACTTCCAGGCTGTGTTCACAAGTGGCTTCAAGGAGTCCCGGGATGGGGAAGTCCTTCTGGAGGACATGGACCCCACCATCCTCCAGAACCTCTTGGGCTACATTTACTCGGGAGAGCTGGCTTTCACTTCCGGAAGTGCTGAGGATCTCTTTATCACAGCCAGCCGGCTCCAGCTTAGCCCAGCACTGACACTCATCAGCAGGTAGACCAAACCATACTGGTCCTTGAGGGTCTCCCAGCTTCTGTCTACAGGGGCTTCCCATGGAGAGAGGTTTACTCATCCTCTTCTGTCCTCTCTTTCCATTCCTCGGCAGATACCTGATACAGAGGATTTCCCCAGAGAACTGTCTTCGCCTTTACATGCTGGGCCACGATCACAATCACCCTGCCTTGCTGCATGGTGCGCTGTGCTACTTGGGCCTCCACTTTGACCTCCTCTTTAAACATAAGGACTTTCTACAGCTTGATCTTGGGGCCCTGACCTGCATCCTCTCCTCAGACGATCTGGCGGTGACCTCAGAGATGGAGGTCTTCCAAGCTGTACAACGTTGGGTGAGGGCTGAGACCACCAAGCGCCTTCCAGTGCTCAAGACGCTGCTCAGATGCATACGTTTCCCACTCCTGACACAGATGGAGGTAGCCCAGATACAGGCAGAGGTTGTTGATCAGCAGCTGGAGATCCAGTGGCAGGATCTAGATGGAGCAGGGAGGCTACAGGTTAGTGGGGGTCTCCGCCAGGGCATGTACCAAGAAAAAATCATCTGCATCAAAGTGCCACGTTTGAGAGACATCCTCTCTGTCAGCGAAGACATGGACTGCTACATAGAGTGCCTGAATCCTACCACTGGATCCAGGACAAAGCTGCCAGCCTTGGAACTGGTGGCCCTCCCTGGCTGCTCAGTGCTGGAGCACAGGCTCTACATCTCTGGAGGAAAACACGCCGATGGCTCCTACTCCTGTGCACTACACGAATACAACTCTCTAGCCGGCTGCTGGATCCAACTCCCTGCCATGTCAACCCCCCGGTCTGTCCATATGTTCCTAACTTGCAAGCAGAAGCTTTTTGCCCTGAGTGGCTGGAACGATGCTGGCCCCCTTGCCTCAGCTGAGAGCTTTGATGTGGTCCAGAAGGTGTGGTCCCCCATTGCCAGCCTGCCTATCATCCTGCGCTTTTCTGCTTCTGCGCCATACAAAAACAAGCTCTATTTAATAGGTGGTGATGCTGATTCTGATGAGGTGGTTTACAAGGGCATCCTTATCTATGACATCCACCTGGATACCTGGACACAGATGCCGCTTGAATTTAGTCTCCATGGAGCAGCTGCTGTCTCCGTGGAGTCTGGGATCTGTGTCATCGGGGGCTTCTTTTCAAGGAAGGTCACTCAACTGTACCCAAACCAGAGGTTTAGCCGACTTCTTCCTTGCACCCCAAAATGTTTCTTCATGCAGGAAGCTGGCATCATAAGCAGAGAAGTCACCATCCCTCCCTTGCCTGTGCCTCTTGCCTTTGTTGGTGCCACGTCCTTCCAAGGGAAGATTTATGTAATTGGAGGCGTTTGTACCTCCAGAACCCATGATGCTATCTACCACTGGGAACCCGGAGAATCTGCCTGGACTCAGTACCCAGAGAACCTTAGTGGTCAAGGAACAATTGTGCGCAGGGTGCTCAAATGTGTGACCCTAAAGCTGGCAAAACCAAACCTGAGAGCCCTCATGCAAGAGACCTCAGCAAGCCGGGTGGCTGTTGGGTTAGAAGACCTCAAAGTTTCCTTGAAGAAGAGTGAGAAGGTCCATGATCCTTGTTCTCCTGACTTGACACCACAGAGATCCTCGAATGGTGGGAAGTTGTAGAAGACCACCTGCCCCCCAGGGAAGAGATATTTTCAGTCCTCTAGGATTTAACTCATTAAAAGTCCATGTGACCTCTCTGACCCCCTTTGCTTTCTGCTTCTTGCTATAAAAAGGAGTGTGCAAGGCCAACAGGAGAGCTTTCTGCACAGGTTCAGGTCTCCCACACATCTTTTCCCATGAGGGTGAGGAGAGCCTTTGCATAAACTGGCTCTGCCCAGGAGGATCTTAGAATATCTTTCTATTCCAAGGACAGTTGGGATCAAAAAGTTACCCTCTGAAAGCCACATAAACCTTTATGATAAAAGCACCACCTGCCACATGAAGCACGAGACTCAGCAGCCTCTCTGAAAGCAGAGGCCAATCCCAGCTCAGCTATGGTTTAAATCACATGCTTTGGAAGCAAATTAATCTGGGGGCTGCAAGGGGGAGGTATCCATTTAGTTTTGATTGGTCAAGTGACTGAAGAGCTGAAGCTCTGGAATGAAAGGAGGACTCTTCAGTCATTCATGACCATTAAATATTTATCCCCTCCCCATCTGTTACGTGTGCGTGCATGCCCATAGGGAAATGCAAGCAAAGCAGCTTAAGCATTGTCATGCAGACAACAATTAACTTTTATAAAGTGACAGAGAAATAAAAATAGAAGTCATCATTCACTTAAAAA
This sequence comes from Acrochordus granulatus, assembly GCA_032468055.1. NCBI lineage: Eukaryota > Metazoa > Chordata > Lepidosauria > Squamata > Acrochordidae > Acrochordus > Acrochordus granulatus. Next base: position 117 of record JANHZU010004979.1, on the reverse strand, counting down.
AATGCTAAGCTGCAAGACTGGTTGATTTTTCTGCCTACATTCATACCAGCTGAAGGGTATCTTTCCCAAAATTAGAATAAACATGTCTGTGAAGACTCTCACTCGTCCAGGGTAATT
>JANHZU010004978.1:62803-75888 GCA_032468055.1 Acrochordus granulatus | reverse complement strand
AAAACTCAGTATCACTATAACAAAAGGGACAAATGAAATTAGAGATATAAGTTTTCATTTGTGATAGATAGTGAACAGGAACTTGGAAAATGACAAAGATCTCTTTGGGCCTTATCAGTGAAAAGTTCAAGGCAGTAATCTTTAACAGTCGCTTTAATATTTCATACTGCATTCAAACTTGAGATGAGATGTAACTGACCATCTTTTTCTTCAAACTAGATGGCATTTACTCTGTTTTATGGTAATGGAAGTTACAGAAGCAATCTTTGTTTGTATTTTATAATTCAAGTCTTATGCACTTTGTAATACAAATATCTACTGAAATCTGTGTTCATAGATTGCATTTCTATAGATGGTTTCCCAGAGGCCACAAAAGAGAATTCCAACTTCAGATAGAGATAACCAATTTTGAAAATTCTCTTTCTGGTCCTATAGATATCTCCATGATCATTATCTCTCTGACAGTTGAAGTCCAATGCCAGAAGACTTAGAAAGGGAGTAGATTATGGAAAGAGAATAGATTGATCATGGATCATAGGATTTCATTGTCTGGTTCTGGAATGATCAAAATACTGTATCTTTTTCTCCCAATTGCTTACAGTATAAATTCCCCCCTTTCCCCAGGAAAGAATAAAAGGTAAGATGATGATAACACCATCCTTATTTGTTGTTAGTGATGATGATATCATTAATATGATTAATCTTTGAAGAATGTTGGAAGATGGTGATGGTAATGGTGGTGGTAATAGTGGTGGACGAGGAGAAAGAGAAAAAGGAAGAAGAAAAAGAAGAGAATTATTATTGGGAGAGAGTTGGGCTACTACTAGGTTGATAATGTACTCAACAATATTTCTGTACTGCTGTTCAGTATCTCCTTAACAGATCGACTCTAAGTAGATTTTACACTACCCAAACCCCTGGATGTTCCCTACCTCTCTCCTGGAACTCACATGAGAATGTGCTAATAACATCATTTCCTACAATCAGCTAGCCTTGTCTTGCTGCAGTTTAAACAAAAAATTACTGAAAACTTTTTAAAACCAAGCATATAGCTCTGTTTAGAATTTCAGATTACAATACTGAAGTGACATCACAGACTGCTTTCCTGGTTTATAATTCTAGACAAGTACCCTGACTTTGCCAGGAGTAGAAAGTGTAATGCCCAGGGACTCTAAAGTGACTTTACCATCCCTGTATATATGTTTTGTGATTGGCCATCCTTTCCATGGAAGTGATTTTGTAACAACATCTACTGTGGATTCTCAAAACATCCAATGCACTATTCATTCAGAAAGGTTGCCTAAATCCTGCATGACAAATTGAATATATTTGACATTGTCACAAAATAACACATTTTAGCTTAGTGTAGCATTTTACACGAAGTTTCAATATGACTGTGAACACTGGGTTTAACAAATTTTCCATGGGCTATCTTTGAAGAGCAGTCTGAAGCCACTGCTGGTCCAGTACGCAGCAGTGCACACAGTATTGGATGTTCATCCACATTATCCTCTATTGTGTTAGCACTGGCTCTCAGTTTCCTTATGGGTGCAATTCAAGATGCTGATTATCACCTTTAAAGCCGTAGATGGCACAGAACCAGGTTATTTGTGGGACTGCTTCTCCCTGAGAGTATCTGCCCAACCCACTAGATTGGATAGAGTAGGCATGCTCCAGGTCTCTTCCCTGAAAACTTGGCATCTAGTGGGACCTTGGAAGTGTGCCTTTTTCATGGCTTCCCGTACCTTATGAGATACTCTCCTTGGTCATTTAGTAGTCATTCAGCCTTTCAGATGGCTATCAAGACCTGGCTTTTTACCCAGGTACTGGGATAGAAAGAGAATATATTAAACTGGTTGTGGGAACCAAGTTTTTTATTTTATGATTTTATAGTTTATGATTTTAGTTATTAGTTTTATTGTTGTGATCTGCTCTGAGTTGGGTGGCCATACAAATCTTGTAAACAAACAAACAAAATGTCACATAACTCCATATAATTAAATTATGTGCAAACATGTTATTTATACACAATTACTGCCTTCCTAGTTTCTGACCCTTCTTGACCCTATTATGCACATCTTATGCAGTTCACCATGTTTGGCACATGACCTTTAGTTTCATAGGCCAAAAGCTTGAAGGGTTTGTGTGCTTAAAACAATTAATTGAAATAATTATTTTTTGAAGCTGCATTTTTCAGTCACTTTCATGCTGCAAGACAGTTAGCCCTGGTTTGAAGGTGAATTGTGATCAATAAATTTATATAAGATCCCATTATTGACAATGGTGAGCTTGCTGTCCTTTGCTGTCCTTTACAATAAGTGGATTGATTTATCATACTGAGCCGTAATGTACACCATGCAACCATTTGGTTTATTCAACAAACCATGATTAAAACTATGACTTAGAATGATGCATTGGCTCAGCCATTGAATACAGTAACTCTCCAAATTTTCCAGAACAACTTGAAACTGTTAAGTACAGAAACATGGACCTTTATCAATAAGTCTTCCCTGTGAAATATTGTTTCAATGTAGAAAAATAACTTATTTTCTTTATAACCATGATCCATTCATTGAAGACATTCAGACTTGCCACAGGATAATGTTTGCAGATAAATATGTAAATATATATACATAGCATGTACACGTTTATCTAGATATTTCAAGGAATATGATCACATAGCACATTCAACACTATTTCCATAATCTGCTAAACTTTGTAGCTTGTTAAGCTTGGTGTTTGTTATTTTTGGCATAGTGTGTGGGACAAATTCATCCCATTGGGTTAGTGTATAGTTCAACATATTGTGTGAACTCAGATAGTGGGCTCAGTGACACCTAATAGAAATACAGCCAGAATATACTGTATAGCTTATTTACAAAGCAATCTGCTAAGGGATAACAGATCTGAGCTGCAGCAGTCTGGATAACTGCCAGACAGAAGCAAAGAGATATACAAAATTAGCATTGAGTAGTCATTAAATTTTTTACAGGTGAGATGTGATAAATTAAAAGAAATAAAATAGTCTACAAGTCTGAGTTTCCTTTGTGACATACTTCAGCTTGTTATAGAAGCAGACTTGATTGTGTCATTTCTCACATTCAGATTTTCTAGAGAATGTAATATTTACTGTTGATCCTAGAATACTTTGGGGCTATGGATTGTTCTGAACACTTAGGAATTCTTGCTTTGAGGGAGTACAGGTGTTCCTTTGTTGGCAATCTTAGACCTTTAAATTAGTTTCTCTATTGCTTTCTTGAGAAAGCACTTAAATTTTTTACACTGGTTTAATTTTCTGTGTAGATATCCCTTTGGTTACAACTGTGGAACTTACATAATGTTAATTCAGCAACTTTTTACTTGTGATAAATTATACATGCCAATTAAATGTGCACCCACACGTCTGGTATTTTCAAAACAAAGAATTAAGAGCTTTCTGCAATCTAGATATACTGCAAGGGTAGGCCAAGGTCATAGGCAGCCTTATCAGGTGCTGTTTAAAAACAGAAGGGAAATGAGGAAGAATTAATACCTTAGAAAGCTTCAGATAAGAAGACTTTGTGAAGACACTGTGAAGCAAAGAGTCATTAATGTATTAAATAGAGTGATGGCTATTGAATAACTATAACATTCTTTCTTTGAGAAAGGTAGTCCAGATGATGCAATCCGGAATACCATTATTGAGAAGCTGATATTCCATGTTCTTTATTGATTTAAGGATTTATTGCTTTGGGGATGTAGCCAGCCAGGAAGTTATGTAGCTTTAAGAAATAAGTTCCCAATGAAGATATATCATTATCAATTCTGACAGGTTTTCACTATTTCTGAGGATATATATTTCAACTGCAGTCTTGTAAGAATATTAGTTGTTTTTCTGGAGAGAAAAAGATAGGAGATTTGCCCTTTAAGGGAGAAAATATGTGCATTTGTGAAGATTACATATGTCGGTTTCTTCTGACATTAAAATAAATAAAGTGCCACCTCAATAAAGTGGATGAGGATTGCCCCCACTATGCCAATAAATTCTCATGCATTAATATTATTCAAATACTACACAGCACATTCTACATTGACTGTTCATTCATCATGCTAAGCCATGGATCATTTTGCAAATAATATTTGAGTTCCTATAATTAAACAGAATGATTCATATTATAATTTAGCAGAATGTAGAAAAAGCCATACTATCCTTAGCCAAATGTTTAAGTACATATCTAAAGAGTCAATAAAAGGGATTGAAGAAAACTTTTAGACTGAAAAAAATCAAAATGAATCTAGACTCTATAACTAGCAGATACATGATATTGTACACAAATAAATAAATGGTTCAATTCAGTGTTATGTATCTGAATCTGTCCTGTACAATCCTATTTTATATCAGATTTTGTGTGGATATAATCCATAATTTTATAATATGAACATATATTTGAAAAAAAGTGCTTTCTAAGGTGAGAGGACAAACTTCAAAAGAACTAGTAAAGAAAACAGAATTAATGGAGAAAGATATTAAAAAACAACAACACTAAATTGGTAAACTGATTAGGAATTAATAATTGGGACTTGCAAAAAAAATATTCAGTTATGAATGTGATTTTCAGCACCCCACAAATGAATTTATTTATCTTTGAGATATTCCATTCCAGAATTTTTAACCTGGATACTCCTGAGATTGGAAAGTTTCAGTTCTCAAACTTGCCAGTCCCAACATTAACTCCATTTTGATATGTTCATATTCCAATATTAACTATTGGGCTTTTCAACTTCAACAATAAATATACATTGTACAAAAGCCATAACTCAGCTTTTCCTTCACTGGGAAGTTAGAGATGAGAGAAAGAAACCTGGCAGTTAATATCTACTGGAAATGTACATTCTACAGCTAGTAACAGATTTTTGGAAAATAGTATGCTTGAGAAAAAAAGTAAATTAGTGTCTCTCTAGTGTCCTGAGACTAGATACTTTTATTATGTACCATCAAGTTGGTGGAAACTCTTAATGACTATATAGATGGATTTTCTTCAGAAGGATCTATCCTAAACTTGGTCCTTCAAGACTTCCAACAATATATCCATTGCCTATACAACTAAATTCATCCACCTTGCTGCTGATCATCTTCTTCTTCTCTTTCTTTTCATTTTCCCTAACACTCTGGACTTTTCCAAAGAATTAGATATTTGTATAATGTATTTGAAGTATATAATTGAGAAGATATATTACTTTTCAATTTCCAGTCCATATTGTCTCTGAGTATTTTTGTTAATTAAGAATAATGTGGAACATTGTTATAAATATCGAATTAAATTGCCATCTAAAAAGATTAGTCTTTTTGCTCAAAAGCCCATCTTAAAGGCTATACCTAGTTATGCCTACAAAGAATTCTGAACTGAGCTACTTCAAATAATAGTTGACAAAGATGACCTTTGAAACATCTCTTGGACTGGATGCTATACAAGAGCACATGTTAACATAAGGAAAAAATGGATGCTAAGAAAAGGTTGAGAAGAAATGTAACCAATATAATTTACCTTGGGAAAAGAGAATTTTAATTTTGTTTTTATTTTATCATATAAAAATGTTTTGTTTTCTGTTATGTTAATGTTATATTCAGTTAAAAAAACCGTGAAAAGGATGGGAGTTACAATTAATGATAACTAACACTTTACTTAGTCCTTAGGTTCTCTTTAAGTTTTGTTCATTTGTGGGTTATGAATCTCAGAAAGCATCCACTTAAGCAATTCATTAATCTACACAATATATACATGATATAAATAACTACAGTATATATTACACCAGCTTCCAGGGTTGTACTGCCATCAAGAAATCATTCTTGTGAAATTCATATTATGCTTTTACAAAGATAAAGGGCTATGGGGGACTATGCAACCAAGCTGCAATTTGGGATACAATTGAAAAGGTGGTTCACTTCATTCTCAAACTATCTTGGAATTTGGATGTACCCAAGTATGGAAGTGAGAGTTCTAACATGGAAGGTTATTTAGTGCAAAAGTTCTTCAAATGATAGTTATTGCAATGATTTCAAAAGCATTTGGGAGCTGATAGTAAGCATATTGTGAAATGTTAAGTAAATGATTATATTTATTTATGGTAACATAGATAGTAACATTTGTACAGAAACTCAACCCTGCACAATATAGTATATAAGGGGGCCTTCATGAGATAGCCATTTTTGCAATGGAGGCGAATAATATAGGAAAACCCAACAGTAATTGATATTTTACCTATAAACCTAAGTAGTGTATATTTGGAACTGCCTCTCCTTATAAGGATGCCTGAGATATATCAATAATGCCCATATTTTATAATGAGATAATTGTTGACTGGGGCATTTTCAGACAGTTGATTTGTGGAATGCAATATAGATTTTTTTAAAATTAAAGCATGAAATTCTTATATTTTTATTATTTACATTTTTCTCAGGTAGCAATGACAAGAAGTTTTTTTCAGCCTAAACTACAGTTTAATACAGATTTTTGGTAAAGACAATGAAGTTGTAACATGTCTACAGTCACAGTGTTTATTGGCCCCCTTCTATTAAGTTTCTTCCATTCATATTTTTAAGTTGTTCTATTTAATCAACCAGTTTATTCTCAAAACTATTGTACTATATTTCATTACCTAACATTTTCCCTATCAGTTTTCTTATTAATATAATCAACATTTACATACTGCTATGCAGAGTGTTCAAAGTACATCATAATTATCATACTGTAAATCTTACTGTAACTTGGCATAACAAATAGATGTTATACTCACTTTGGAGACAGATGTCTAGCCAGTGTGCTCCTTGTTTGTCTCTTCCTGCTTTTCATTCAGATTCCCAATATTTCCTCAGTCTAGTGATTCTGTCAATAAAGCTTTAAACTTCTCCCCTTTCTGAATTCTGTCTTGTTTTAACTTACATTGTATCTTCTTTTCCTGGAAGTCATGTGAATTTCTTATTCAGAACTAACACTTTTATCAGTTTATTGCATAGTATTCCTGAAAACCTTTGATTGTTTTCACTATCTAGCACTTAAAATTTAAAGCATGTCAGATCAGTCACTGAAACGTAGCTACAGTGTCATCTTAGTTTGCTATAGTTCTGTATCATCAAAGAAATGCAACCATGTGTAAAGAATATTTTGTATTTCAGCTCCCATCAACTCTAACTAGCTTGGCCAATAGTATAGTAAGTGAGTATGGAAATTAAAAACATCTGGAAGGCAAAGATAAGCCAGTCAGTATGTCAGCCAATTAGCAATTTTCATGTATCATAATTTGCAAATAAATATGCAGTTGGAAAGGCCCTATAACTGGATTCCCACTACAGTATAAGTATTACATGATAGCATTCAAAAGGGTTTTTTAATGTGGCATCCAAAAGAGAAATGTGGGTCTTTTCCCTATGTTGAAATAATGCATATAATATAAATTTAAAGATGTCTTTCAAATATTACACAACAAAAAGTATATAGTGTTAGATATACTATGCCATCAGTTTAAAAATAAATACTTCTGTTTCACCTTATATGTGTGTTTACCACATTTTTTCAACTAATAGAGGGATTCTGGTGGTGCACAATTAAACATAACACAGTGTAGAAATTAAAAAATTAAATTTCAAAGGAGACAAGAATGATTGAAGAATTAAATTGATTAAAAAGGTGAAGGAGGGGACTTTCAGGGCAGTAGCCTGCTCTTCTGGGTTCCCCATACAAGGCTGCAAAGCCAAGTTCAAATCCTTTTTAGGAGCCTGCCTCATTGAGCCTGCCTCATTTCTAAGAGAAGAGTATTCCATAGGGTGATGGCAACAGCAAAGAAGGCTGTCTTCCCAGACCCAGCCAGTTGGAATTCTTTAACTTGATGGGGTCTGCAGCATGCCTTCCCTGCCTGGGTGGGATTGGCAGGCCCCATGCCATGTACGGCTTTATAAGTCACAACCAACACTATGAACTGGATTTGGAAGCAGACTGGTATCTAATGCAGTGGAGCAGAAGTGTTAAGTGTGCCATTATTTGGGTGCCCGAAATTGCAAATGTTCTGTACCTGCTGAAGTTTCTAGACACTTTTCACAGGTAATCCCATGTAGAGTGTGTTGCAGTAATCCAAAGAGGAGATGAACAGGGCATAAGTGACTGGAGAAGTCTCCCTATCCAGGAAAGGGCGTAACTGGTACACAACATGAAATTGAGCAAAGGCCCCCCTCATTGAGCTGTAAGTCCAGGAGGACATAGTTAAATTGCTGAAATAATCAATTACCTTATACAGATAGGCTGCTATTTATTTATTTCTATTTATATCTTTCATACATCATTTTAGATAAAAAAACTCTTATAGTACAAAGACTGATTAAAAATCAGATTATTAAATAAGTTATGGCTATATTATATCTTAGTGTTTGCTGCAATTTGTGTTCCGTCTCATAGGATTCATGACATAAACCTTTTTCCAGTTAATATACTTCACACCTGAATCTTCTGTGGATGTTTAAATGTAAAACATAATTTCTTCACTCCTGCTTATCTTTGTAAAAGTTTACTTAATTCTTTCTTACATGACTCTACTTCTGCCTTTGTCTTACTTACCTTACAATATACAGGAATATTCCAATAAATTTAATGGAATCAGAAAGGAATTGGCAAGAAAAGAGGTAAGAATGAAGTCTAGCATTACGTCTTTTGCAAATTTTAGATGTATGGACCAAAAGCTTCCAAGAACCTGGATATACATAGATTCTATTGATTCAAACTTTGGATAAACAGTGAAGGAAGGGTTTTGCTTTCTTTGATTGCCATCCATTTCTCAAACCCCAAATCATGAAGGGAAGCAAACATAGCAGTGTCTGCATTTTACATTACTGATAACTTTAACTTAAAACACTTCTGAATAATTCTAAATTATATTCTTTAATCTTGGACATTTAATAGATGATCAAGAAGAATCTCAACAATGTCAGAAGAATGGCTTCTCACCCAACGCTACCATATTGTAAGTTTTTTATTTCTAACTTGTAATGTTGTAGTTTACAATAATAAAATATTAGATGAAATTGTAGCAAAAAGGCCTGATTCAGAAAATCAAAGCATCTTTGACATAATAGACAACTACAGTTAGTTATTTACAATTATCTTTTTTCAGTAGTGTTTGATTTGGCTTTGAATTAAGAACTTTCAATATTATGCTAAGTTTCTTTATGCAATATAGACCAACGTATGCCTCAATAGCAAAGAACCAAACAATTATTATTTGTAAAGAATATATGCAAAAGAGCAATAATTGAAGAATTATTATAATTGCTAGTTTGAGTTGAAAATTGGTTAGTTCTTTTCTGAATTTGCTGTATTTTTTCATTTTTTTAGGTCTTGAAGTAATTAATTTTTTATTGCAGATTTGACAGGTGCTCAGGATGGCAGTGTGAGAATGTTTGAATGGGGCCATTCTCAGCAACTTGCATGTTTCCGATCTAGTGGCAACTCCAGGATTACACGGATGAGATTTAATTATCAAGGCAATAAGGTACATCCATTTACAGCTTACAGTAAAATCATAATAAAATATATATGTCAAATAAATATGATAAAAATAATAAAAAGTTAAGAGGGATACACAAGAAGACAGGAGGCTAATATGAAGATGGAGTCAACAGTCTAACAGCCACCTTCCAGAGAGATATGTTTAAATGACACCTTTATCTCTGTATTCCTTTAACTGACAAAAATGTTTACCAATTTCTAAATAAGTTTATAAATGTACAAATATTTATAAATCTATATATTTTTTCCTTTACAAAATTTATACAGCTTTTTATCATTAAAAATAATTCAATGTTAAAAACATCCCAAGTATATATTTAAATTTCTTTTTGTTTTTGAAAATTTACTAAGCATTAACTATTTCTTTATAGGAATACAATGTTTAGTATTTCCATTTTTACTTAATGCACTGTATAATATCCTCTAAATTCACAAACACTTTGTGTGTCTAGCAAACAGGAATGAACTAAAGTTTCTGCCACTGCTTGTGTAACATAGTACTTTATTTTGTTTAATCATTGAGTATAAGAATAATGGTGCATGAGTTCATGAACATGGTTCCACTCCACTTTGAAACTATCTAGTCAACAGATTAGGCCACTAAGAAACTTTTCTTTTAGGTTTAGGCTTTAACTTGAAACTTGTCAGTAGATGCAATATCTTCCATATTACTGAACCCTTTATCTAGAAAATATTAACTAGTTTTAATAAATTTGAATCCCTGAATGAATGTTATTAGAGCACCAGGAAAATAAATGCAAGAAAATTTAAATATTCTTTCTATAGGTAGGTGAATTTCTTGATTCTAGCTTCCTAACTTTCTTCAGTAAATATCATCCCAGCAACTGAATGCTCTTCTCAGAGATTAGGATACAATTTTATCTAATCAGCTTTTGAAAATAAGTATAAACTTCAAAAAAAAATCAGAACTTAATTTACAGATAGTATCATATGCTTATACTGACAACCAGTTTGATGTGTAATTAAGGCACCATACTAGAAACCAGGAGATGGTGAATTCTAGTCATTCATGTGTGTGTGTGTTTATTTTTATTCCCCCTTTATTATTTTTATAAATAACTCAGAGGTGTATATACTCATTCCTTCTCCTGTTTTCCCCACAACAATCCTGTGAGAAGAGTTGGACTGTGAAAGAATAACTGGTCTAAACTCACCCAGATGGCTGTTCTTGTGTAAGGCAGGACAAGAACTGACAGTCTCTTGCTTTCTAGTCTGGTGCCTTAACCACAAGACTAAACTGGCTCTCAGCATAGACATATGGTACTGTCTGTAAATTAAGTTTACAGATTAAATTATTTCATTAATTATATGCATATAATAAAAGGTTTAATTATATGTCTAGGTTATTAACATATTGTTACTTGTTACAGTATTATAGCTGGAAGGATTATAAAATAAGAGACATACCTCATGCCATGTTTTGTTTTGAATTGAACAAGGATTATCCAGCTTTAAAGCTGTGGCATCATTTGCATAAACTTCCTAATTGCTCCATATCACAAGGTTATCTTTTGCAAAGTATGATAGTGTTTTTAATCTTTAAAATTATATGTATATAATTATTTATATAGATAGATATTTTATTTATTCATTTATCTTCATATTTATATGCTGCCAATTTCCAAAGACTCTTGGTGGTTTACAAGCATTATACAGACATTTTTTATACATTGCTAAACCCTACCTCCCTGGCTGGCCAGCAATGTTCACATCCAGGGCATCCACTGTGGCTCCTGTGCTGCCCCTGAGATAGGCAAGTTCAGCGCCGACTCTGCTCCTGTTGCTGCCAGCCGGCTTTCCCCCAAAGAAGTACCCATTCATCTACTTGTATTTTTACTTGCTTTCGAACTGCTGGGTAGGCAGCTGGAGGCGAGTGTCGGGAGCTCACTCCATCATGTGTGCTACGGCTTGAACTGCCAGAGTGCCAGCCATTCTGGTCGATACAACTGGTGTCATTAAGCCGCTGCACCACTATATATATATATATATATATATATACACAGTGGTGCCTCACAAGACGAGTAACTCACAAGGCGAGAGACCCGCAGGACGAGCAAAAAATGTAATCAGAAAATAGTCCGCTAGACAAGCTGCGACTCACGATGAGAAACCTTCGCGCGATAACTTCCGCGTCATCAGTCAGCGCGCTCTATATTTCTCGTTCAGGCAGTGACTCCACACGAGAGTTCTGCTGACGTTGCCACGTGCAGTTTACTGCGCGCGTGCATTTTGCTGCCGCGTAGCTTACTCCATTGTTGCACAGCCAGCTAGCGCACGCACGTTCTGCCGATCGTCCCTCGTGTTTTACTCATTGTTGCACAGGCGGAAAGGTGCATGCAAATGGAAGGCAATAAAAAGAAACCCATTCAAATGGACCTGAAGAAGGAAATCATCGAAAAGCACGAGAGGTGTGCATGTGACTGACCTTGCAAGAATGTACGGCAGGTCGACATCGACGATTTGCACCATCTTGAAGAAGAAAGAAGAGCTAAAGGGGCTAGATCCAGCCAAAGGAGTCACCAGAAGAGCCAAGCAACGCCCACATGTTTTGGAAGAGCAATTCTCCAGGCAGTCCCCCCCACTCGCGGCAGCCAAGATGCTTCTGAAAGCACACGCACATGCACGCGCCCTACATGAAAGCCCTATTTCAACAATGCTTCGAGGTGACTGAAGGAACTAATATTACCCTCTGAGAGTTTTGGAAGGAGCATTTCAATATCCAAAATTTATGGATGTGGATTCTGCATTCACTACCAAATAAAACACCTTTTAACTTGTGTCTGAGTGCAAAATTTAGGTCAATTGTTTCATTAGATCAGTCAAAATTAAACTCAATAGGGAATATATACACATAAGACCTCGGGACTGCTTTCTTTAGGCACATGGATTTGTTTCATGCATCTTCATATTCTCATCTATAGTTTTAAATAAAAATTCATGAGGTTGTGGTCTTTCCTATAATAACAATGGTCAATTAAATAATAATACAGAATGTGTAAGATCATGCTTATTTATGGGACATTTGCCTTCATTCTTCTTAAGCATGTACTCTCCTCCTACTGTCTTAGCTTTTTCTCTTCTACCTTTTCTTTACTTTTAGTTGTAAACCTCAGATCAGTCCAGGTAGTTTGCACAAAAGCTTCTTAAATTTAATTTTTGTAACTCTCATTGTTTCTTTCTAGCCTACATACTATTATTTTAAAGACTATTTGTGCTGAACTGTGATTATTCCAAAGAAGCATCTACCAAATTACAAGAACAGCGTAATATATTAATTTTACTTGAACCTTACATATCACAAAAATGCTGAGTTTGAAAAAGTACAAATCAATTTTTTCAGCAACAAAGTGGTTGTGCCTTTGAAATTGAATTGCCATTTATTTTCATTATACTCTGATTTCAGTATTAATTCTTATGCATGAAAAATGGAGAGGAGGAGGAAGACAAAAACTATAATGAAGCACCAAATCTTTATCAAACTGGTAAACAAGACAATTTTGTGCTCAGTGAAGAAAATACAAGAGGCTAAGG
>JANHZU010004978.1:13030-23419 GCA_032468055.1 Acrochordus granulatus | reverse complement strand
ATGACTATTCATTAACAAGTGTTCCCTTGATGGCTAAGAAAGCAAGAAATAAAATGGAATATTAAAACGAAATCTAACATTGTAAAAAATAAAATGCAGCACCATACAGAAAAGAAACCAATCTTGCTGGAAAATAAAATTCAGTTGTTTCTAACTCCTAAGTTAGTAAGAAGGTCTTATTTGGTCCAAAAAGTGCCATGAAGCTGTCACTAGGTTAGCTTTTTTGGCATTCTTGTCCAAAAGAAAGGGTGCCATCAGTGAGAATGCTGCCCTCCTCTTTTAGTCTCATTTGGTAAGAAATGTAAGCAGGGTCTTTTGATACTGGTCCTGGGATCAGGGTAGTTATGAATAAAACCTTTCAAATGATCAAGTCCCAAGTAAATGAAAGTTTTAAAGGTTGTGAGGGTACAGCAGCCCTTATTTAAAGCAATCAATAGTTTGATCCTAAGAACTACTTACCAGACTAGTCACATCTCACAACTTATTCTCAGAGAAGGATAAGATTGTTAGAAGTGTTAATATCTAAATCTGAGCCTAATGCTAGAATGCATATTTGAAATTGTCAGATTTTAATTAATGTGTTTGTATTATTTGTTCAAGAACATTATCATCTCTTGGTTCAGAATGTAAATTTGCCCTGTTTGTGTCATGGACCTGGAAAAATGTGCTTGGTCCAAGGTTCCCCAACTGGCTTCATGCTTAAGGCAGGATTAGAACTCAATGTCCCAGTTTCTAATCTGATCACTTAACCATTACTTCAAACTGGCTTTCTTTTCTTATTGTTGCTCTCTTCTCACTTCTGGCTTTGTGTGAATTTGTTCTTAAAACTTGGTCTTGTGCAGCCAGAATTAGTCCCTCTGTCTCTTCTTTCAGTTTTCCTGCTTTTAGCCATTGCCAGGTCTTGTTATTACCTGTTTTGCCTTCTATTTTTTTTTAAAGTACTGGCCATGTAATGCTTTGCCTTGCCATGTCTCTTTTCTCTTAGTATAATGACATTGTTTTGGACAATTGTGAGTGATGTTTTCATAAAACTAAAAAATGGAGGTTTCTGTTTTATTAATATTACTCTACTTAGAAACACTATTTTCTTATCTGAAAATGAGTTACTGTTTTGTTTGTTTGTTTCTGAAGGCTGTGTTGTTGTGGAATACCTGAATATCTTTATCCCCCTTGTTATTCTCAGATGAACTTGAAATTGGCAAAATTTGCTTCTGATTAAACTCAACCAATTCTTAGTCAATTCAGAATCCAATTTAACTAGAGATTGTTTACTCTTCACAGTTCTTTAAAGATCTGGGATAGTGCTGACAGGCATAACATAACGGAAGATCTATCATGAGGGTCTTTATATGTCAGGGCTCTGTGTGGAGGAAGCAGCAAACAGCTCACCCCACCACTTTTTCCCCGCCAGCTTCCTGGTGACCTAATTTTATATATTTGTTTGGCCTTCATTGATCTACACCTTTGATTGGACACCAGAAGTGACAGCATCATATGCACTTGGACTTGAATATCATCTAGAGTTAATGTCATATATGTGCTTAGGGCTTCATTGTCATGACAGAAATATGCCAAGGAAAAGTAAGAAAATAAAATTTTAAGTGCTTTCTGATTAAATAACATGTTTAAACATATTTTATGATGGCAAGTAAAAAAGTTAGACCTTTGCCACTTTTGAAACCTGGTTTGTGCTTAAAATAAGCAGTAGTGTCATTCTGAATCAAAAAGGGGTTATTAAAATTGCTATCTTCAAATTTGTATTAGGTTCAGATAGTTAAACTGACTAATCCAAGAGTCCAATTATGATTGGAATGCTTCTGTAATTCTCTTAACCTTTTCTATTTTTAATCCTGAATTTTGGGACTCCAAATTACCTCAACTTGGTTTTAAAATAGAAACAGTATATTAGGAAATCTGTATTTGTCATATTTTCCCCAATATACAGAACAATGTGCATAAACAGATCACTTCAGTCCATTTATTTTGTTTGCCTCTCTTACCATCAATGTTAGCCATATGTATTTGTACAACTGTACTAAAAACAGCCTTGTTGTGATCATATGCACTGCTCGGATGTACATTTACTTTTGTAGGTATTGATGAAAGCCTGTCCCCAAAACCCTCTTCAGTCATTTTTATATATATATTTTTCTAATCATAGCATCATGTCATTCCATAGGGTACAGAAGGAGATGCACAAGTCCTCTAGTTTCCTTTGGTTGTCTATGACTTAGTCTAAGAGTTTTATAGGAATACAGTGTTCATCACAAGAAGCATTATAGTTTTGTTGATATTCCAAATATTATAATCTCTCTTGGCTCTTGTTTTTATTTTTGTTTTTGTCTTTCCATGCTTCAATATTTACTTTTTTCAGTTTATTTCATATTTTTATTCATATTTCCATTAACACACTAAAATTATTATGAGGTTGAGAGGCTCAGACAACTGCATAATGACTTTTGCCTCTAAGACCAGGGACTTACATGATTTTGATTCTGAAGTCATATTATTACTTCAGTTCAGATAACTGAAAGCAGAAGAAAGGGTACAGCTGTAACTGGCCAAAGTTCCTTCTGGTATTTTGCTATATCCCTTGATAAGATGTTGAAAATAAGTCAGATAACCTTTACAATATGCCAATACAAATATCTCTGGAAAGCAAACAAAACAGGCAATATGAACTACAAAAAGTTAGGTCTAGAATTGGCTAATAAGAGTACATATGTTGTCTACTGTTTCTTTAAAAAAAATCCATTATGTTTATTTTTCATTCTATAGAAAAGAGAATGTTCTTATTTATATTTCACTTAAATATGCCAATTATGTAAATTTTAAACATGCATTTTTGTTGACTGTGTTAGAGGGGACCCTTTTCTTAGAGACTTATGATTGTTTCTCCAAATCATCTAAACTGTTACATGCACCAACACTGATATATTTAAGAAAGCTGGCCTTGAGCCTTAAGAGATATAGTAGTCTGTTACTGTTCCTTCCTGACGGTTACCAATTGGCTGTGGACATATAGTAGAAATATTAAAATGAGAAAGCATGTTACTATTGCATATTATGAATTGATTGTCTCACTGGTTCTCCTGGATCATCTAACTGCAGAATGCATTTTTTTATATTTCTTTCCATGCACATTACATTATAAAACCATAAAAAGTGTATGTCTTTTAATCTATGTACAAAATAATTCAAGTGTTATGGAACTGACATCCATAAAATTAGGAATCTAATAAAATACAAAACTAGAAAATAGTTCTAGGCAAGATAGGATCAAATTTGTCTGATCATAGTAGAATAAGCTTCTAGAAATGGGAAGAAAACTCACAACATGATTTTCAAAAAAAATGCACAAAGTCTTATTTAAATGCAATATTCCTTGTATTCTGAGGTTGCTTGTGTTATATAAGATGTAGCCAATTATTCTCTCAAACTGATGATTTTTTAAAATGTAATTTAAATAATTACTTGGATAAATTTGGATTCAACAAGAAATATCTGATGTTCATCAAAGATAATTCAGTATCTATGCATTCTGTTGAGCTAATATTCAGGTATAATAAATGAGGTTCCTGTGAATTAATTTTAAATTATCCTTGCTTGTTTCACTGAATACAGGTGCTACCTAAGAGAGATTATCGAGCTTTATCCTTTTCAGTATTTATTTAATTAAAAAGATGGACAGTCATGAAAAATGAAATGTCTGTTAATGATAACAGCAGGAGAGAGGAAAAAATAGAAGAAACACTTCCTTGCTTTAGTTGGCATGTACCAAATATGTTCAGACAACCATGCCATACAAAATCACCGAATCTATACTTCAAAACCAGTTGAGATGTAACTGTCTAAATAAATGAGAAGAAAACAACGTACATTTATTTTCCATTTGAGATTAGCAGGAACATTGCAAAATATATAGTCACAATTCATTTATAGCACTAGCTGTCTGAATTGTAGAAAATAGTAATTTTCATTTTATAATAATTTGGAATTTCTCATGTGGGAACAGTTTTCCAAGTTAATATCCTGTGAAAATTTAGCAGAAATTAATTCTTACTAACTTCACTTTAAAATGGTGGTAAGAATACACAATGGCAATTTTCTCTCCATCCTCCAAAGAATGAAGTTAGATTTACAATGCTTTTTTTCCCCTCTCCCTTCACTGAAAATCCTTCAGGTATTTTTCGTGAATTATAATCTCCATATTTATTTTAAAATTTTACTACAAACTAAAAATCTAGATACTGTAGACTGGCAAAAATCTGGCAAAAAGACTGTTGAGTGATAATCTAGAAAGTATGATGCTAAGGGAAAGGCAGATGCAGACAGCTATTTTTCAGTTGTTACCACTCATCAGTGTGCCTTAGCCTTGATCCCTGGGCTTCCGCGATCACAACTAGTCTTGCTGCCTGCTCCACCGCAGGAGTTGCCCTTTGCATCGTACTTTCTAAATTCTTGGATTTGATGGCTTGTAAAAAGCCTAGTCCAACTGGGCCAGCAGAATCAGCTGGCTGGCAGATACAGTGGAATCATGTTTCAAAATTCCCAAAAGGAAAGTGAGTGCCCATGGTATAACTATTAAGCAATGTTGCTGGTCTAATTGAAACTGAGCCCAGGTTTCTGTTCTGTGTTTATATTCTTGTGAATTTCATGAAGCTGGAAATTCTTACTAATAAGATCCCATAATAAGCTTTGCCTTTGTACATGTTGATGTAGATGTGGTACGTTACTATATTTACTAAAGTACCAAAAAGTTCAAGGGACATAATATTTTAAATCATAATGGCAGACTTACATTTATAGATTTTTACAGCTATTGTAGCATATCTTCTACCATCAGAGACCTTGAAGCTTTAACTGCTGCATCTACTATTGCTAGTAAATGTCATCCATACTATGTGTGCTGCATTCATATTTGTCAAGCTCAAGGTTAAAATGAAATGACAAAATTATATTTAAAAATGCTGCCAATTAAAAGCATGGATTGTAGCAAACAGTGTAATAGCTGGTGACAATAGAAGAGCTATTGTCTTTCTTTTGAAATTTACATTTTGGTAAATCCTGTTTTTTAAGACAGAGGTCCTTCATTAAATGCTCACTCCATGAAATCATTATATCCTTTCTTACTGATACTTTCAATCTTTACCCTCTTTAGTTCTTTCTCAGGCTGAGACATGGAGGTTTCTAAGAAGGACAGAGAGTTATTTTAGAAATTTGTAAAAAAAAATTGTAAAAAAAATTAAGTATATTTTTAATCCAGCTTTTCTCATTTTTATAAAAACTCAAGATGGTGAGCATGCCTAATAATACTTCTTCTTCCTATTTTCCCCACAACAACGCTGTCAGGTAAATTGGGCTGAGAAAGAATGATTGGCCCAAAGTCACCCAGCTGACTTTCATGCCTACGGCAGGACTAGAACTCAGAGTTTTCTGGTTTTTAGCCTGGTGCCTTCACCACTAGACCGAAATTGGAAGTTGCCTAAATTATTGTGAATAATTTAGAATCATGAAATGAAATGACCAAAAGATATTATTAATCCACAAATCTTTGTGTTATTTTGAACACTTGTGATTTGGATATATAAAAAGAAATATAAGAAAGAGAATTGGTTCCATATTCTGAAGATCTTGAGCATAAATACTCTTGTTGACAAACCTTGATCTTTGGTTTTGATGCCCTTGATATCATAGGTTAAGAACAATGTGCTTAGATTTGGCTGACAAAATAATGTAAAAATTGTATTCTTCTAATCCTTTTACTTACTTAAGTATGGGACTTGCTCATTCATAAATAGGAAAGCTGAAGTGACAGATTCTGTAGTCTTGAAAAATTAGCCTTTTGATGCAATTTGAATGGAAGGAAAAATAACAAAGGAAAGCTATACACTTCTGCAAACCTAGGTCCCAAATGCTTAAGCAATATTTTTTCAAACGCTAGTAAAACTCATTATTTTTCTATTTGACATGAAAATCTTTCTTAAACTCCAACTTCCAGAAATAGCACAGTGGCTTTAGATTAGATTTTCTTGGCACTAGTAACCTGATTACCCAATTTCCTCTCAGAAGAAGCACATCTGGCTTCCCTGCAATTAAGTTTTAGATAAGTTAAAAATATGGATGAGAATAGATTAGAAAACATGCAGAGCTCTAACTTTACTCTGACTAAACTAATAATTAGGAAGTGTTTGTCAGTCTTTAAGATGTGTGAATTTCAACTCTCAGAATTCCCCATGTAGGCTGGAGAATTCTGAGAGTTGAAGTCAACACATCTTAAAATTGCCATGGTTGACAAACATTGCACTAAAAGTTCTCCCATAAATTGATGGGATACAGGAATCTGTAAGGAACATTAATGTACTGAACCCATTCACCCTGATTATATGTGTAAATGCATCTTATATTACAGAAATACTACAAATCCCTAATAAATGTATAAGTATACTAAAGATTGAGTAAACATTGGTATTGATGAAAGCCTGTCCCCAAAACCCTCTTCAGTCATTTTTATATATTTTTTTCTAATCATAGCATCATGTCATTTAATAGGGTAGTATATACCAGAAGGAGATGCACAAGTCCTCTAGTTTCTTTTGGTTGTCCATGACTTAGTCTAAGAGTTTTATAGGAATGCAGTGTTCATCACAAAAAGCATTACAGGTTTGTTGATATTCCAAATATTATAATCTCTCTTGGCTCTTGTTTTTATGTTTGTTTTTGTTTGTCTTTCCATGCTTCAATATTTACTTTTTTCAGTTTATTTCATATTTTTATTCATATTTCCAAACACACTAAACTAGCTTTTTGCAAAGCCAAATGAACTTAGAATTGAGGTGCATGAATATAGCATAGATCTATATGTTTTTTGTTTAATCTGTCCTAGTCTTCTGGGTAGAGATTGATATAATTCAGTTGAGCAGAGACAATCACTTTTTAGAACCAGAAGAGCAGGGCAGAGTGGGTTGAAATGGAAAAATGCATTGTGATCCTTCAATATAGGCCACTTCCCTGCTTTTAAGGATGCATAGTATTTTTCAACAATTAGGTTCTGATCTTATCTTAAGCAGTGCAACAGTGCTGCAGCAGTGAAGTTTTATTCCAATTTTCTTCAGGGCATAAAAGAGAAGAGTAAGCCAAACAATATTCCACAGTACCTATCCAGATCAACTAGCATTGCATTATATAGGCAATTTTAGTAATCTGTTTTCTAAATTGTTAGGATAATATTATTTTAGGTATCATAGGAAGATAAACTGAAAGTAATATAGTAAAGGAAGTATAAAAAATGAGTTTTTGATATTCTATGGCTTTTCAGAAGTTCTGTGGGAAGAATGGTAGCAATCTGTCTCCCAGAAGCTCCTGCTCCTATTTCTGCTCTTAAATCTCAAGAGCCACCAAAAACCCCCTACTTTGGTCACATTTTTTCCAGAGACATCACCATGTTACTGAAATCTTCCTACAGCATTCTAGAAGTTGACTTGTGCCTTTTAAAAGTTGTCCATCAATGTAGAGATTCATATATCTTATTAAATCAAAATCATATCAATAGCCTTATGGAAAAGGAAGATGTATAAACTCATCTAGCACTGTTATTCATAGTAGTTACCTCTACAAAAAAGTAACTCAAATATATAGAGATATTTGCTGGGCCTGGGCAAGGATCCTGTATCCAACTTGCAGTAACAATGGTAACAAAAGATCAGGCACAGGACATTGCATGAGAGAACTTTATCTGAATGAGGTGGCAGCAGTTCAGGATTTTTGCAGTGACCTTCTCTACGTGTGTCATGTGCTTAGTGACCATTTCATTAGAACCAATTGCAGTCACTAAAGAAGAGCTACCTACATAGCAATTAGTCTCAGACTTCTTCCACAGATTTTCTCAAATCTACCAGAAAAATTGTTTCACTCCACCATCATCTGGAGCAGGTTGTCAACTAATAGATGTACTAGGACAAACATGTCTAGCAATAGGAACAAAAAACAGATCATGTTTGTGTGCATGCATGTTATGTATGTTATGTTATGTAAAATTCTTTATAAGAGCAATGATAGGAAAAAGACTATGTTGCTAAAAAAAACCTGAAACTAGCTGTTGGAAGAAGGAATAAATGAATGAATGAGGAGAAAAATAGTATTTAAATAAAACAAATATTAGATAATATGTGTTGTGAAAAGATGAAAGAAAATGAAGGAATGGAAAGGGAAAGGCAAGAAATGAAAAATAGGCTGGATTTTTCAAGGATTAGTAGAATTAGCTTGAGCATTTGCTGACGAGAATACAATCACACAGAAGAGCTTTCTATTGGAGTTTCCTCTTGTAAAAGCCCAGCTCTGATCTCCTAGTTGCAGAAGAGTTCAATTCTCTCTTCTTTCTGCTCCATAATATCAACAATACTTACAATCTATTTCATGAAATGTAATATTCTAGTTAGCCTGGCCCTGGGCAGCTCCTATACATTTAAATTGAATATAGTTTATGCATCATAAAATTATTTTTTAAAAAAGGTATGGAAGATACCACGTTACATTAAAAAATAACCTATATATATTCATTTGTTGATATCCCACTTATTATAGTGAGCAAAATTCTGTCTGCACTGGAGCTGGGGAAGCATTTTCAGTATAATTGCCACTGCCATTTCTTTTGCTTTAGTCTACTATTAGTGCCATTTAGCCAGTCACTTAAAGAGCTCCCTTGCTCTTTTTAACCACATCTGCCGAATTAAATTCCACACGCTTACAGTGAAGCTTTCAAAAGCTCAGAATCAATTCTTCAATCACTCCATATTCTTAGATGTGATTAAAAACATGTGTCCCCTAATTAAGCTAACGAGAAATTGTTAATTGGCAGAAAGCCCCCTTCTGTGCGTGCTTGTTAATGTCATTATCAATTTGACAGAAGAAGGAATTTAAATGAAGGGCAGGCAATCTTAAAAGATTCAAATCTGGACTTCTGGATGCAGGCTTTGTCTGTAAAGTGATAGCCATCAGCCGAAGGGTAAAAGGTAATGGAAGACAAAAGTGTTTCTCTTCTAGTGAAGGTTAAAGAAACCAGACAGAATGGGATTGTGATAAACAAAGCTGTGACTATATTTCTTTATTGAACTCATCTTATTTTCTGTATTTTCAACCTTTTTCCTGATTGGAATCAGAAGTAACTACAAACACAAGGGTCTTTACATGTTAGACCCGGACCCAAATACCGTTCTGAAAACTGCCATGAATCTGATGTCTGCAAGATTTGCCCTGCAGACTTAAAAACTTCAGGTTCAAAAATTAGGCTTCTTTGTCAGATTGATCTTAATTGTGTTCTTCCTCTTTCCAGCTGTGAAGTTATAAGACAATTGTGAAATGGGGGAGGCATTGAGGTAATGAGATCAGGTATCTGAAAAAATGCCAACAGTAGTGTGGCTCTTAACTACCAGGAGTAGGAAGATTTCCTGTGGAAAAATGGAGGCCAAATCACATTATTGACAAGGACTGTCCATTTGAACAAGATTTAGGGTGGATTTCTTTTCATCATTAAATACTTCTTTTCATCATTAAATACTTCTTTTCATCATTAAATACCTTTATAATGTGCATGTAATTATAAATAAATATAAAGGTTATGACTGACTCTAGGGCACAGTGCTCATCCCCATTTCATAGTTAAAGATCCAGAATTGTCTAAAGAGGCTTCTGTGGTTATTGTCAAGGGCATGACTTCATGCTGAGTGCATGGAACACTGTTACTTTCCTACCAATTTAGGTGGTGAATATTTATCTACTTGAAGTTTTACGTGCCTTTGAACTGCTAAGTTGGCAGGAGCTGGGGTGAGTAATGGGAGCTCACCCCATTATGAAGCACTTGGTCTCAAATTTGGGTTGCTGACTTCTGGCAAAAAGCCCAGCATTTTAACCACTAAACCACTGCAACCCATACATGTAGGTATACCAGCACCATAATATATGGGATGGTGAGTGTGATATGTTGTTGTTCAGTCACACAGTTGTGTCTGACTCTTCACGACCCCATGGACTGCATTACTCCAGGCCCCCCTGTCTTGCACCGCCTCCCGGAGTTTTCCCAAGCCCACAACCATCACACTGACTATGCTGTCTATCCATCTCATTCTCTGCTGTCCCCTTTTCCTCTTGCCTTCAATCCTTCCCAGCATCACAGTCTTTTCTAATGAGCATTATGTGGCCAAAGTACTTGAGCTACAACTTCAATATCTGTCCTACCAAAGAGCAATCTTTGAGGTGTTGATTTGCTGTAGGATTGACTGGTTTGATCTCCTTGCCGTCCAAGGGACCCTCAAGAGTTCTCCAGCACCACAATTCAAAGGCATCAATTCTTCGATGCTCAGCCTTCCTTATGGTCCAGCTCTCACAGCCATA
>JANHZU010004977.1:6118-17664 GCA_032468055.1 Acrochordus granulatus | reverse complement strand
CTCGTAACATTTGCTCCTTTTTCCTGGTACAGGTAGCCTTTGTTTCACAATGACTGGGACTGGCAACTCCATCACTAAGTGACACAGTCATTAAGCAAGGCATCACATGATTGTGACAGGCTTATGACCTAATTTCACCTGTGACTGTTAAGCAAGTCAAATGACCACAAAAGACTTATGACCTCACTTCCACTGCAGTCATTAAGCAAATCACCTTTAAGTGAGACATCATGTGATGGCAACTTGTGATTTTACTGTTGGTTTCTTCGTTGACTTTGCTTGTTAGAAGCCAGTTGGGAAGTGCATAAATGATGATCACGGGACACTGTAAGAGTTGTCAGCGCCTGCCAGTTGCAACACAACCACGGTGATGCTACAATGTTCATTAAGTGTGAGAACCGGTCATAAAAAATTTTTTTCAGAGCCATAACTTCCCAGTGTCACTAAACAGGGCAGTTGTTAAGTGAGGACTACCTGTACCTCTACCTTTTTCTCAGCCCTGGAGGTTATACAAAGTTGCCAACTTATCAGAAGTCCCGATTCTGACCTGCTCTTCTGCTCCTGAAGTTTCAGATGCCAGGAAGTACTTCACGTACTACTGTTAAAAGGCACATCAACAAAAGTCTGCAAGAGAATAGATTCTTTGAAAAAAAACTGACAATATTGTTTAGAAGCTGTAGTCAGACATAGTTACAGGTAGTCCTTGAATTATGACCATACTTGAGCCCGTAATTACAGTCATGAGTTCTCCTGATCATTATGCAGGTCACCATAAAAAAATCACTTTTTTGCAGTGATTATTAAGCAAACATGGCAGTCATTAAGTGAATTCATTGTCCACAAGGGCAGTTTTTTGCCAGAATCTAGAAATAGTTTCCAGCAAAAAAGTATTGTAAATTGCAATAATTTGACTGTGGGACACTGCAAATGCCATAAATGCAGGTCAATTGCTTAACGCCCAAAATGAACTTTTTGGCCCATCAGAACTTTGAATCCAGGTTGTGAGTTGCCCTGGGGAGGTGTATGATAACTTCTAAGTGACTGTCTTAAGTCGAGCACTACTTGTGTTTTGTCAATTAGTATTATAGTATTCATGGCTGTGTTAGAAAAAAATCTGTAAGAGGGAACTTTTACATATATTTATAGCATGTTTTTACACCTTTGAAATAAGGTGCTGGAGAAGATTCTTGAGAGTTCTTCACAGACTGCAAGGAGATCAAACCAGTCAGTCCTACAGGAAATCAACCCTGATTGCTCATTGGAAGGACAGATACTGAAGCTGAAGCTCAAATACTTGGCCACCTAATGTGAAGAGAGGACTCGTTGGAAAAAATTGTGATGCTGGAAAAGACTGAAGAAAATGGAGAAGGGGACGGCAGAGGATGAGATGTTAATATCATAGATGTGTTGGGCATGGATTTAGGTGGACTCCAGGAGGCAGTGCAGGACAAGGAGGTCTGGTATGCTGCAGTCCATGGAGTCACAAAGAGTCAGACACGGCTGAGTGACTGAACAACAACAATAAAATTTCTTCATCTTTATAGTTGAATAGAGATTTGCACCTGGATCTACTCAGCTGTTTTGTATTTTCTTAACCGATATCATTCTTATCCCTTTGCAAATCATGATTTTTTCACGTAGAAGTTAGAGCATGAATGTTCATCCAACTACCCCCTTGTCTGTATCCTTGGACTTCCTTAAATGCAGTGTCATTCTAAATGGAAGGTAACATAGACTTTTGTGAGGTTGTTTTAAATAGCTTTTTTCACCATTGTCCCAGTTATCTTCTTCATTTTTCACTTGTCTAATCTACTCCCAATTATCACTTGCATCTAAAAATCTCTTGGGCCATTTCTATATTCTTCATTCACACATGTTCTGTGGAGGGGTTTTTTTACATTTTTTTTCTTAGCAATCAAATGAAAGGTTGGAAGGGAATTATATAAAGAGGGCCAGACACTTTCTGTCTGTCAGGACAACTCTCCAAAAATAGAACTGAATGGGACCAACTTGGGTGTGACAGGAGAAACTGACAAAAGAAAGCTCAAGATCAGAAATGAAGTAGATCTGAC
Organism: Acrochordus granulatus; assembly: GCA_032468055.1. Taxonomy (NCBI): domain Eukaryota; kingdom Metazoa; phylum Chordata; class Lepidosauria; order Squamata; family Acrochordidae; genus Acrochordus; species Acrochordus granulatus. The sequence continues at coordinate 15,592 of JANHZU010004977.1, read as the reverse complement.
AGGAGTCTGAAGAGAAAAAAACACTATAGAAAAGAATATTTCAATGCACCCCTTTGAGAGAGGAAGTTGAACAGCAGATTGGACTTGTTCTATTTCAAGGTTGTGGATATGCCCACACAAAGAACACTGTCAGATTCCAGGTCAGAGTCAGACTCTGAATAATGTTTTATAACAGGAGTTACATCCCGAGTACCCTTCCTCTGGCTCATATGACCCAGAGCATAGCATGTGTAGTTTAGCCTGGGCTTTCCGGCACATGTATATAAATCGTTATGCATATACAAACACACTGGCTGGTTACACAGAAGAAAATACAGATACGGTTCTTTTAATGGCCCTTGCTTGTAAAGGGTCTGGAACAATTTCCAGAATCCATGTTCTGCAAAGTTGTAACTGAGGGAACATTTGTCAGTCCTCAGCTAAGGATGACAGAGAACGAGAAGGGGATGTCATTACTAGGAGAAGGGTCAGTATTTTTTATTTTCCTTCAGCTTTTGTAATTCTTTTAGTACTAACAGATTATGTACCTATGCTGGAAATTTAAATAACTTGTTTTAGGAGCATCAGCCAAAAATGAGGACATTGTTATTTCTGTTGCTTAATGTAGAAGTTTAGTGGCTGCTCTAATGAGAAGGGGCTTCAAGGACCACAAAAACGATTCAGTTAATGCGGTGTACATTATCCATCTTGATGTGACAGCAAAATAGATGGCTGTTATGGAAAGAGAGAGACAGACTTTGTTTTGGTCATTGACCAAAAAAAGTATATTCAATAAAATGAACAACACAAAGCTATCCCCTAACAACATTCCCTAACAACAAGAACTATTAGCAGCCATTTGTGGGAAAAGCTGACACATGATATACCAAAATTTTGCTACTTTTAGAGAAATAAATGGAAATTTATGGAAAGAGGATCTTGGACTTAGGGGCAGTCCATGGTAGGAGGTTCAAAAAAGTCAGTCAGCTATAACCACTCAGATCGTGGTTGAAGCCCTGCCCATATTTAATGTGCATCAGATATGTAACACATATAAAAAAGGGATAGGTCTTGTATTGTGTGGTTATGGCCATCATCCTTCCTTTTTTGACCAGTACCAACACTCCTGCTTCAGCGTACTTGCAAAGATGACTAGAGAAACCAGGATAAATCTTAAGTTCATGGTGGGTACAAATTTGTTTTCCACTACTTACAGAAGCCTTGATTCTACTTTTATTTTTTAAACCTCAGTTCTTCTTTTGTTCAGGAAACAAAGTATGGATTTGATATTCTGACCGTATCTTGCACAGTAATTTTTTGCGAGCTCTTGTTCTGGGGAGGAGAAATATGATGTGTACAGGAGCATTTCTGTGGCCATTGTTAAATGGTGAATAAAAATGGCATCTTTACCAGTGCTTGTTGTATGAAAGGACAGCGTGATAAGGATGTGTATGTAGGCGGACTATGATTCAATCAGATGTGCAATTAGTTGCTCATCCCTTAGGGGACTTTGGCTTTGAGGTTCTTCAATGGAATGGAAGCCTCTTCTGGTGCACCATGTTTTGTAGTGATGTTTTCTTGATCCTGCCAATAGGAAACAATGGAAATATTTTTAAAAATAATATCAATAATTTAAAAAATGTGCACTGACATCCAGGCATGTGGATATTTGACAACACAAAGATTTTCCTTGGTCACCCACCTAAAACTATTGTAATGATGGCTTGTTTAATTAAATTTGGAGAGGTGCAAAGTGGTCACATTGTATTTAATTAGTAACTAATTTCTCTTCTCACCTCTTCTGCAAAACATTCTAGAAGCTATGGAAAACTATCTGGTCTGTTTTTGTGTGGCTGTTGTGTTTTGTGGGGTTTAGGGGAAGGATATTATTAATTATTGTTACCCCATTCTTGCTGACATCCAGCATTATCTGCTTTTAGAATTCTAAAATTCTCACATTCTGGAGTCTTTCTACCCCTCACACTGAAAAATTGTGTATATCCCAGAAAACGTGCTTGGTCCTTCACTATACTGGTCAAATGTGTCAGTGATAGGAAAGTATTTCGTGTTGATGAAGATGTTGGCAGACAGCTTTTTGAAGACAGCAAAGTATCCTTCTTCTTTTGGAGCACTGGATATATTTGATATTAGGAGACCATTTTGTGAGAATGGTCATAAAAAGGCTGCCAAGGAAGTAGATGAACACCCAATGACCAGCAAGCAAACTGGTTGCACACATCACTCTTTTAAAGCCTCCAAAATGCTTGGTGACCCAAGTTTATCTTTATTTTTTTCAGGGGAGGTGGTACTGCCAATCAAAGCACTGGGCTGCAGATGCCTGCCATGTTTATTTACTAAGCAATCTTGTAAAGGCGTAATGGGCCTTGTGCCAGTCCTGAAGGTTGGTACTTTGTTTGGCAGTTAAAAAAGGAAAAAAGAAGGCAAGTTACAAATTGAATCTGTTAGATGCTATTGGAGATGTGGGGTCCTTGGTGCTCTCTGAGCTTGGTTGTTTTCTTGTAGATGTTTCATTACCCAACTAGGTAACATCATCAGTGCTAGAAGGGAATGGGGTCTGCTCTCTGTTTATGTACAAGTAGCTAGCTTACCCTGTCCGTGTTGGTGGTGGTTCCTTGATTGGGGTGTTGTTTACTGACTTGGTTGTTGGTCTAGTGTTAATCTTGGTTTTAATCTTTGCTTATCTGGGTGTTGATTGCTGGCAAGGAGGTCTTTTGGTCTTTTTGTTTCCTTTTTAGCTTTTTGATTGTCTCTTTGTGTTGTGTTATGGGCATCATGAATCTGGGAAGTATCAGATGAATCACCTATATTCAAATATTCCTTTGTAGTAAAGAAGGTTAGAAATTGCCCCATTTTTGTTAAAATATGCAATTTAAGCTACAGTGAAAAATGGTGTACACATACGCCTGGTTTGGCTTTGTTTTGTTTCTGTGCACTGATGATGTTACCTAGTTTGGTAATTAAACATCTTCAGGAAAACAGCCAAGCTCAGAGAGCATCAAAGACTCCACAGTTCAGGACCTTGAGCTACAAAGATTCTCTTCTGTCTGTTTTGTTTCTTTGCCAGCTATAATTTTTAAAAAGACGTGGAAAAGATTCCAAAGCTCAGCTGAGAATAATGTCCTGAGGTATCAGGCAAGATAAGGAAAATCTTTATTGAAAAGAGGCAGGGGGAGGTGTTCTTGATAATTTCATTTCCCTGCTTTTGCTAGTTTAACAACTCTGGCCTTTCCTTAACACAAAGATTTTACTCTTTTATTTACTTTGCCTGGGCTATGACAAATACAGTTTGCTAATATTTTAATATTGACAGAAATTAATTGGACAAAAATGGAAGCACACACATCTTTTTGTAGATGCACAGATGAAGATATTTTCAGGCTTCAGATATATAAACTTGCATGGTTTATCATGAGCTCCCTCATTCAATATGCAGCTGCTACTGCATTTAGCAAATGTTTCCACACTAGAGCTGCTAATAGAATATATGCAGAGATGATGTTGCATGAACAAGGCAAAACATAAACACAAGTTTTGTAAGAGAGTTTAATTAACTCTCACTTATTTGGGAATAAAACCAGACACTCCTTCTGATTTGCATAAAAAAACCTATATAATAAGGCCACAGAAGCAGCTTTTACAGTCCTGAAAATGTAGCAAGAAGGAATCACATAGATAAGCAAACATAACAGCAGTAAAGTCTTTATGAACATTACACCGATTCCTCAGTCACTTCAGCTCAAGAGCTGCTCATTAAACAAGCTAACCTATATAGTAAAATTTGTTTGCATATGCATATAAATCAAGAAGAATTTGTTGAGTCAATGGATTTATATTGCTAACTTGGCCTCTCAGTTAGTGTCACTTCTGTGGACACATGCAGTTTTGAACTTCAAATTTTTTATTGTTGCTGTTGATATTAATCTTATAGTGTAATAATAATTTATATAGCTGCCCATCTTATAGCTGTGACTCTGAATGGCATTTATTTATTTCCTGCCATTGTCATTTTTATAAATAATTCAAGGTTGTGAACATATGTAATATTCCTTTTTCCTATTCTCTCCATGACAACAACACTGTAAGGTAGATTGGGTTGAGAGAGAGTGACTGGCCCAGAATCACCCAGCTGGCTTTCATGCCTAAAATGGGTTAGAACTCACCATCTCCTGGTTTCTAGCCTGGTGCCTTAACCACTAGACCAAACTGACTCTTATATACAATACAAAAACCTTTGTATGTTAAAAGACTAACATCACAAAGCTGAAGTGTTCTTTGACATGCTAGCTTTCTGCATCCAGTTTTTTTTTTATTATATGGGAAGGTTTTAGGCCCCCCAGTTTCAACCAGTGTCATATAATATCCCTTTATGCTTTTATATCTTTGCCTATTTTATATTGCACAATGGCTTTCTCTAACATAAGTTAAGCACGTACTTTTGCTAAGTTTTTCTTTGCTTCCTTGCAGATGATCCCCTATCAGGAACAAATTGCAGGTTACTTGTGGTATTGACACTTGCATTATACCTTGTTCAAAGATAAGTTTAGGGGTTGAGAAGAGCCAATGTATAGCTATTACATCATCATAGATTGAACTCCAGAATAAGTTAATCACATGATGCTTGATTTTGTTAACTGGGTGGATGGAGTGATAATGTCTATGTAAAGATTGGCCAAAAATATTATTTTTATTTAAAGAACGGCAGAATCCTTTTTAGGGGGAAAATATCTTTCTTCCTAGCTTACGTATGTGCAGGCTTTGTCTCATTTATTTTTAGGCTAAGGGGAGTGCTGAATGAATTGAGGTTTTTTGTAAAAAAAGATACTTCTGTTGATCTAAGAAGGGAAGATGCTTTTTGATAACATATTCTAAACTAGCTGCTCTTTCAGTTAATGAGAGCAATGCTGTATTCCTGATATTTCTCAGAAAAGTTTATTGTTTTCCCCAAAGTTTTTTTATTCCTATGCTCAATTTTTCAGCAAGTTTGGTGACTGGCAGCAGCCTTATCATCTATTCTTGTATTTCAGAGGTAAAAATATAATTTTGTTAAGTATTTTTACCACCTTGTTTCTAACGCTTTAAAATATTGTCAAAACAGGCACATCAAACTAAGTGATTGCGTGATTTATTTACAATTTATACCATTGTGGTTTATTAACCGGGGGGGCAGTTGCTTATTGTGTAAAACTCTACTAATTATGGTTTATCCAGGAAATCGTAATTAAGCAAACCATGCTAAGTAGCTAAGTGCATTTCTAATTGGGTCTTAATATTTGCTTGTTTGGTTATTAAAACAAAATGGGTTTGGGACTCTCTTGTCCTCATCTACGTAATGCCCATTGTGTTAATTTAGTTTAGGGAAAGGCATCTAGTCACTTTCTGCTGTTCCTGTAATTGCTTCTTCATCTTTAATTTAGAAAGGATACTTGAGAAATATCCTTCCAATGTTTCCAGCACTTAGAGAGCTAAGAGAATTTACCTTCCCTTTGTAAAAGTTGCCTGAATCCTGTGGTTATTTCCCTTGCCTCATTTTTTTTTTCACTTGTCAATGTGAACATTTTATTTTGTTATTATTCTGGATATTGAATTATGGATTCCATGAGCCTACTACTGTTATTCCCAGGAGATACTGTCACCATCTCCTATCCTTGTTCTTCTTGCTTTCCAAAGGTCTGGTTGGGAATCTGCTTCCAAAGTCTTACTTAAAAAGATGGGTGCAAACCCCTATTCTTCCAGGAATAATTTGGAGGAAAGAGGATTCCACCATTTATTTATTTACATTTATATGCTCCCCATATCACTCTACAAAACAATCTTTTATTATTATGGCCCTTTCTGTCCCATCTTAATAAGGAGGGCAGGAGAAATATATTCTCCAGAGTTCCCAACAGGAAGAATATTATTATAGCCATACATATTTTCCCACAAATAGGGCAGGAAAAAAAAGATATGTAGTTAAGAAAACAATTAATATGCAGAGCAAGATAAGAACTGAATGAGATGTTGTTTTATTTGCTTTGCAAGATACATACAGATCAACAATCTGATATCAGTGAAACTGAAATAAACAATTTGGAATAGGAGGGATTAAATAGTGCAACAGAAGGAGTTGTTCATTCTCTGATGATTTGGCTTCTATTTTTCTTTTTAGTGTAAAAACTAGAAATGAATAAACTTCATTTCATTTTGGTAATACCTGGGCTATAATCAAAATCTGGAAAAATCCTGGCTTTAGTTATTTAGATGGGAAGTATTGTATAACTCTTATTTATGGCATTTATATTTTGTCTTCTCTCTAGATCAGTGTTTCTCAGCCTCAGCAATTTTAAGATGTGTAGCCTTCAACTCTCAGAATTCCCCAGCCAGCACGCTGTCAGCATGTAACTGGACATATATCTCATATAACAAGATTTAGGTATAAATTAACTGAAACTGGAGTCAGTTTGGAAGTTAGTATATTCTATTTAGATATGCCCTTTGATAGTAGGATTGTGAATCATACTCTGTTGAGATTTACTTCACCCTGTCATTGTTCATGGTGTTCTACAATATTCAGGAGAAAGAAAAGATGAAGAAAAATAATAAAAAATGCAGTAAGATGATTGGAATTAGATGACAAAAGATAAAGATCTACAGAATTGCACAAAATTATTTATTCTGTGAATAAGTGCCATTCTGAGCCCTGGTAAGGCCCAAATCAGAGTTTAGTAGCTGAACTGAGATCTCAGATCTTTTTATTAATTCAGAACATTTTTAACCTGCTCATAAAGTAGCCCATGTCAATATATCCCTGTTGTGATACCATTGGATTGGAAGAGCATCAGAGGAACTGTAATAGGTGATGTCTCTGAAACACTGTGGAAGATATATAGTGGCAGTGACAAGAGAAAGTGGCCTTGGGCTATATATCCTGCCCTGGAGGAACATCCATCAAAATTGAAAAGAAAGAGCAGGAATGCTAGCACACATCAAGTATACATTTGGGGCTGATGTGGCTTAGATAGTCTTATATCAACTTATTGGCAATAGGATATATGTGAAGAAAGAAATCTGGAAGACAGTTTGGTTTTCTAAGTAAGAATCCTGGTCAGTTTTCTGCAGAAATATGAGAGGTATCTCATATCTTTTTATTATTATTCTTGTCTGGCTGAACTTTAGCACTTCATCTTTAAATCAATTTCTCACCTTGGCAGAAGATTCACATGCATGGCATGACCAGATTAATATCTTTATTGTAGAGAAGTATGAAGCCACTCATACAACAGCTGTATTTATATCAATATCTTTTCATTTTGTATTAATAAATAGGTGGCATAGTGCTTTGCAGCCCTGAATTTGGACAGTTGTGCTGTGTTTATTTAATGGCCATCTCTAGGTTGGGATATGATGGTACCCACCTAACTAGTATCAGTCGTTACATACATACCACTAGGAATATTTATAATTTTTTTAAAATGTCAAATTAAAAAAAATGTGTTATCTGCATTTCTTGGATTAATAAGGGATTTGGAACATCTCCAAAATTCAAGTTTTTCCAAATGTTGCAACCTTATAAAAATAGACATTAAAGTATGCATTATGTGTGTGGGAGAGAGAGAAGGAATATAAGGGTATATGCGTGTGGGTGTGCATAAAGGGGTGTATAATGTGACTAATAGTTACCTGGGTGAAAAAGAGAAAAGAGCTGATCACTGAGGGCCCATCAATAAACATTCACTGAAATGAAGTACAAATAGAACAAAGATAAGAATTCAAATATCACAGATCCAAAATATAAGAAAAAGAAAGTTATGCCAACAGCTGAAAAAAATGAACTGATGATAATTGCAACTTGTAGTTCATTCATCTGATGCTCATTACAGATCTAAGGAAATGCAAATATTTCAGTCACTAATACTACCAGTGCTACTTTATAGAGGCAAATCACAGATTCTCCAATGGCCAGAGATCCAAACATTGGAGTAGAATTCTTAGCATCACATTGGTGGACCACATAAGATATGAAAGCATCCATTAGCAGTGCTACAACTAGTGACCAGTGCCGTTGAGATCCAAAAACAAGGACTGAGATGATTTGGGCAAATTTGCAGAATTATTCCAGTTCACTATCCAGACAAATTACTTTAGAGAACACAATCCCACAGAAAGAAGCTGAAAAGGGCAAATTGAAACTGATTTACTCATTGTAGACTGGATTTGAATCAAGTGAAAATCACACTTGGCAATATGTTGTATAAATGCCTGTAACAATATGTTGTCTGCAAAACTGTGCTCAGCCATTCATTACAAGGGAAATCAAGAACTCTTTTGAGATACATACAGTTCATATACTGTCTGTCTCTCTGTCTATCTAAAACACTTGCACACAATTCTCTGTTTTTGTCTAATATGACAATGAAATGGAGTGATGGGAACATCAAGCAAATATAGAAAGACCAGGGGGATTCATGTAATCTTTCCAAGATCTCCCAATATTCTTCATAGCTATGAGATCAATTGCCTTCAAAGATTTTTAGGTTGTTGGCCAATGTTTGTATTTACAGGATAAAAGTTCTCTGGATCTTTTAACTGCAGTTTATCTGTGCTAAAGAGTCCTAAATTTTCAGTTATATTTTTAAAAAATGAAACTAAAGGGAACCCTCCAATTACAATTTTTGTAAAGCTCCAAACAAATAGCAAATGCTAGTTGGTATACAGAAAATTTTCTAGAGAGACACATTCTTCTGGCCATGGTATAAAAATCACTTGTTAACAGATAAATCTTTAGAAGCTAATAAAAGACCTGGAGGGATGGGGCTGGATATTTGTTTACTAAGTTAGAGTAGTTGTATATCAAGGCAAAGAGAAATTAAACCACAACTGTTAAGCATGACTACTAAAGCACAACTTCTAAGTCCAAAGGCTAACCCTGTCATTGTGTGGTTAATTACAATGTTAATAGAATCTCAGTGTTAATGGGCTAGAAGTCCCTGAATGCCAGTACTTGGAAATACCAGTTGTTACCTCTTTTTGTGTGCAAATACTAAGAGATAACTAAGTAGCTATGATCTCCCACATCTACAGGTTCAGAAGTCGAGGAAGTCCCTGAAGAATATGAAGAATCCTGGCCAGACTAATCCAGCACTTGTTTTATGTCATTTCAGCTTAATATAGCCTCCCGTCAATTTATAAATCAAATGAACAGATTTTTAAATATTCTTTAAGTCCGAAGCCAGGAAGCAGGGAGAAAAGTAAGGGATAATATGATGTTCCCAACCTTCTTAAGAATTCAGTTGGCCACTGGAAGAACTGCTCTGCTATTGGCAGTAACTAAACTGTCCACTTTTCTGATAATAACTGCCAGCAACTGGATCGCAACAAAGTTTAAAAAACAGGCATCTGGACTGGATTTTTCTCAAGGAGAAGACGTTTCACCTTTTATCCAAAAGGCTTTCTCAATTCTGAAAATTGAACTGGTAAGAGAGCTGGTTTATACTC